>JAWRVF010001114.1:0-108425 GCA_036785485.1 Physcomitrellopsis africana
ATGCTTCTTAGAATAGTGACTAGGGCCTTTGTCATCAACCTTATCCTCATCCAAGGAAAATTGATCCTTTTGATTGATACAACATTTAGCCAACTCCAAATCCTCTTCTTTTGTTAATGTTGTATCAAGCGCATTAGACATTGCTGACTCCCCTATCAATTGCCTTTTTCTTTTGATAGTGTCAATAATGACATCATGGAATTCTTTCTTTGCAATGCCCAAAATTTCATGGAGTATAAATTCAATTTTAGCATTTAACACCCTTTCTTCTAATACCTCTTTCAAATTTGTTGTTGCCTCAATATCTGATTGCAGTTTATAGGCAACAGGCTTGCTCTTCTCTTTGTTTTTACCCATTTCCATCCTTTCTTCCCATTTCTCTTTTGATAGTGGTATATCCTCGAAATATGATTTTGATGGTCTATTCTCAGATGATCTACTATCCTGCGGTGTAGATACCCCTTTATTTTGTGTTCTTTCTTCATCTCTTTGAGGTCTTTTCTTATTATTTGGTCCCTCAAGGTTTTCTTCTAACATATTTCTTCACCTCTTCATATCCATCAAAGCTTCATGGTGGGATTTTGCTAGATAAGCATGCTCCGACATGGTATCTACAGGATCATCCCATCCTGTGGCATTCCTGATTGTTGTGGCTGTATTAAGCAATTCTTGCCTTGATGTCTTTCTCTTATTCATGCTGGTGATAGCATGATTCCATAAATCCCCCGTGTCCACATGTTTATCAAAAACATCTTCCTTCTCCCTTATAACCTCGATACCATAAGTGGTAGCTTTTCCTGATGCCATAGTATGTTGAGATAAATAATCCTCTAAAATCCTTTTCATCCCTCCTTTTTCAAAGTTGGTTTTGAGGAACTCACCTATGTCATGCAGTGCAATCTTTCCATCTTTCCATATAATTACTCCTTGTTGCAAAATATCAGCAAAATCTCCACATTCTTTACGAGGATGCTCCATACTATCGCACCAAATACATCGTTGTATATATCCTTGCTTTGATGTAGGTTTGATCTCAGATATTCCTCCCTTTTCTTCTAGCTTTGCCAATTTGATTTGTAAGTCTTTCATTCCTTTCACTAACTCTTCAATTGCATCTTTTTGTGGTACAATTGTGGACATAGGAATTAGAATAGTACTTACTGGTATAGCAGGTTCTAATACTTGCCTGCGAGATATTGTAATTGGAGGAGGGTTAGTTTCTTGTCTTACCACTACCTTGCCTCTTCGGTATTCTCTCTTAGCAAGTATACCTACTGCTTCCGTGACCTTTTTCCAATCAGTAGTAAGTCCATTATCTTCTGTATTATCCTCCAATAATAACTCCAACTCCCTCTATAGCTCACGATTGGAGAAATAGCTCCACCTTATTATTTTCAAGTGTAAGCTTTTCCATCCAAGATAATTGAAGAAATTGCCTTTCAAATTCTCAAAATAACTCTGTTGCTACCAACTCCTTGTTGGATTTATTAACCCATTCCATAAGTAATTTTTTTGTCACCCTTTCAGCATCCTCCAAAGAATACTCTTCTTTTAGCTGAAGGATAAAATCCTCCCATTTTTCTCCATGAGTTTGAATAATCCCCTTAATGTGCTCACGGAGTTCAGGTACAACTGCTAACTCAAATGTTAGGATCATCTCCTTCTCCGGTACTTTATTAAGCTCTATCTCTCGCAAATAATACTTCAAATACTTGGAAATATTTTTCTCATCAAATTGATCTAACAACCCAACAACAGATTATAAGGCTTTGGTAGCCATAGCCTCCTTACGCTCCATTGCTTGTTATTGCTGCATATAAAGAGCAAATGCTTGAAATATTTGAGTTGTAGCAGGATCAAGCTGCATTGGTGGTATTCCACTGCAATTTCCACTACTATCTCTTTGTTCCCCTGCCATAATAAAGGCCAAAATATTTCTTAATTTCTCAAACTGGATGTTTAGTATGGATTCTGATATATTAAATTATTATTGAGGCTTACTGTCCCCTAATCTGTGGATCTCTAGGTTTGTGAAATTTTGTGTGTTATTTTGGCTAAACTCTAATGAGTTATTTGTCCTTAATAAGAAGGATAAATATACACGATAATATAAGAAAAAGATTTTGTATGATTAAAACCTTTTATTTTCAAGTAGGTTTGTACATAAGTTTTCTCTATGATATGTAGAAAATCCTTAAAAACCTTTTAAGGCTCACTTCATATCTAAAATCATATCCCATGGCTCTATACATCAACCTTTTACACCTTAAAAGTCTTACATGCTCTTTGCCTTTTAGGCTACAGTAACGACTTCAATTCTCCTTGATTCTGGCTTAGATTTTTATCCAAAATTTGTGGCATAAAAGTTTAATAAAGTGCGCTTTCTAGTCCTAGTTGCCGATCTTTGATTGCTCTGTGTATGCGCGAGATATACCCAAAAGAGTGACAGTAGGTCCAAAATCGACACCCTAATTTTGAGCGCCTATAACTTCTTCATTAAAAGTCCAAATCATGCAAGATTTGCACCTAAACCATACCCAAAAACCTAAACCTGATGACCTAAGTCTCTGATGTTCGACTCTCTTCGAAAAACAAACCCTAACTCCTAATAAACCCTCGGGCAGCCTCCTTGAAGTCCATTGGGCATGATTTTTGGCCAATTAGAATAGAGATTTCTATCATCCACCTCTATTCATCCACATGGATGGCCAAACTACCCTTTTTACACTAAAAACCCTTTTTTAACCCTTCTTCTTATAAGATTTACATACTTGGTGCTTTAAGCACCAAATAAAAGAAGTAAATAAGATCTTAAGGATCACCAATGTCTAACATAGGTGACTTAAGATATATACAAGTTATTATCCATATAAAATTAACTTCAAAAGTCACTACTAAAAGAAAATAAGGTTGTATAAACCTTAATAATAATCCTTTTAATAGATCCTTTCTAAACTAGCAACCTAATCATATCTTATAACCAATAAAATCCACTAATATGACTTTCATTTAGTTAAGTAGTAAATTATACATTAAATATACATGTACAATTTTTCACATAGTAGCCAAACCACAATACGACAACGGTGACTAGACTCAAAGTGCCTTCTAGATAATGACGCCATTCTTGAAAAGAATCCACGATTGCAAGAAGTTCTTTGTCGTGGATCTTATAATTGATCTTGACTGCTGAGAATTTTCTTGAATGAAAAGCTACTGGATGAAGTTTGTCATCTGTTCCCATTTGTGACAAAACCGCACCCAAAGCAAAGTCTGATGCATCTGTTTCCATAAAAAACGCCTTGGAAAAATCTACACGATACATGATTAGTGCAGAAACAAACAATGTCTTCAAAGCTTCAAATGCTGCTTCCGCTTCTTGATTCCATTGGAGTTTGTCTTTACAAGTCGAATATGTAAGTGGAGCCGCAACACGAGAGAAGTCTTTGATGAAGATCCGATAATAATTGGCGAATCTCAAAAAGTATTGGACATCTCTTACTGTCTTTGGAATCTTCCAATTCATGATTGTTTCGACTTTTTTAGGATCCATCATGAGACCATCATTTGAAATGATTTATCCTAAGAAATTAACTTAAGTAGTGTGAAATACACACTTTTCCATCTTGGCGTACAATCCCGCATCTCTAAATTTTTGTAATACTTGATGAACATGTATTTCATGTTGTTCTATATTCTTAGAATAGATCAAAATGTCATCTAGGTAGCAGACGACAAAATTGTCTAAGAACTTGCAAAAAACATCATTCATGAGATGTTGAAAAGCAGCTGGTGCATTCGTAAGTCCAAAAGGCATGACATTATATTCAAAATGTCCATATTTAGTTTTGAAAAGCAATTTTCCATTCATCTCCTTCTATGATGCGTACTAGATTGTATGCTCCTCTTAGATCTATTTTTGTATAGATCCTAACTTGATTCAACTGGTCGAGGAGTTTTGATATTAGAAGTAATGGATATATATTTTTGATTGTGATCTTGTTGAGTCTTCGATAGTCAACACACATCCGCAATGATCCATTTTTTTCTTCACAAAAAGAATTGGAACTCCTGCTGGAGATTTAGAATGACGTATGAAATTCTTGGCCAAATTCTCATCAATATATGCCTTGAGTTCAGCCAATTCATCTTGTGATAAACTGTAGATTGGTCCAAATGGTGGCTGAGTTCCTTCTTTAAAGTCGATTGAACAATCATATGGACGATGCTTTGGAAGAATATCTGCATTCTTTTTCTCAAAAACGTCTTGATAATCTTGATACTGACTTGGAATGCTACTTGAAGTCTTTCTATTGTTGGAAATAGGTGTAGCATAAATGACAAAAGGTGATCCTTTTTCTGCAACATACAAGAAAGCTCTTGCACCTACAAACGCAGGTTTAATTCTACTAGACTTGTGATTTCTTATTTGATTAAGTATATTGTTAGCTATACTTTTAGAAAAGTTCAGAGTACGAGAAATCCAATCTATTCGAGGGTTGTGTTTTTCTAACCATGATAGACCAAGAATAACTGGAATAGAGGGAGATCTAATTATGTTAAAAATTACGCAACCATTATACCCATTCACTACTACATCTAGAGGAAGTATTTCATGAGTAACATCTCCAGAAGATAAAAGACGACCATCTATGACTTCTACGTGTACGGGTTTAGATTTTTATACTATTTGTATTCTATGGCTTTTAATGACTTAACTTCCATCTAAAAAACAAAAGTAGAGATACTCGAATCTAATATTCAAGCAGGCTTTACCTTAATTATTGGAATTCATACACATCTATTATAAAACAAGGAGATGGTTGTGAGGAGAGGATAGGACCTTCATTAGAAATTGTACAAGATCCTAGCCGCACGGTGTCGTAATACATGAAGTCTTTCTTGAGAATGCTCCGAGCACATGGCTATGGAAGATAAAAAGGAAATATGCCACAACAAAATCCTAACAATTCTAATAGAATCTTAAATAACTTCTATTAAACCTTAACAATATTTTTCAGCTTGATTTAATCTTAAAGAAATTATAAAAGAAGAATAAATGAGTCATACAATAATCATAATAGAAAATAATATATAAAATACTAAATTTAGAAAATACTAAAAATAAAATCTTAAAACCCTAAATCATATCTTATTCAAACCCTAGTCAAACTCTAAGTCAAACCTTGATCGAAATCCTATAATCAAACCTTTGGTAGGAGCCTTTGGTCAATACTGTAATTGGAAATCCTAGGTCAAACCTGATCCAAACCCTAACCTAATAGAGAGTACAACAAACCTGAATGAGCCTTGAGTCAAGCACAATCAATACTAAGTCAAATCTGATTAAACCCCTAATCACCGATGATCCTAAGCCCAAATCTTAAATCCAAATCATAATCAAACCCTAATCGTAATGAAATCCTAATTAAACCCTAAATCCAAATCCTAATTAAACCCTAAATCCAAATCCTAATCAAATCCTATTAAAATCTCAAACCCTAAATCCTAGCCAAGCCCTAAGCAATTTCTAAGGCAGTTTTAGAACCACAATAACTACCAAACGAACCGTTGATCTTGATTGAAATTTTTCATACACCTTAACAATTAAGTTAAAAATACACACACCAAGTTTGAAGAAGATCCAACTTACCAAGAAGAAGAAAAACTTACAAATTTGCTCGGGTATCAGCCGGCCTCCTTCTCTAATCTTCACGCCAATATTCCAGTGCCTAAACCTCCTATTTGCACCATTCAATTGCTTCCAAATTTCACATGCATGTAGGAAATTAAGTCTTTTACACACACACATAAATTTCACTCCAATCCAACTGATAGATTGTTCAAAATCTGCAAAACCCTAACTAACCTTTAAAACCCAATTCCAAAGAACCCGACCCACATAAACTTCAATAACCTTTGATCAAACTATTAGATCAATCTCAAATTCACAGCACCTTACAAGCACAACTGTATGCACAAACCTACAAAATTTCACTTGACGATCTGTAACCAATCTCACAAAATCCTCAAAAATATAAACCCCAATATACTTCACAAACTCTAAAGTCTCCTAAAACAACTCTGACTTTGCAAATCTCTTCCAAACTCAACTTTTATCCAAATCAATCAAAACCAAAATACATACAGATTTCTTCAAGTTTGTCTTCTAATTCCATTCTCCGATTTTCAAAAAGACCCCGGATCCGTCGTAGGCACGCGGTTTTGTGCCTTGGGGTCTGGTTTTGACCCAAGTTCTTAACTGGCCCTCTCCGGGTATCAACTCTTGTAATTTTGAGGTAAATTTCTCTAAAACCTACTCTTAACTCCTTACTTAACATGCCTATACTAATTATCTTTCTAATCTACCTTGCTTTATCATATTTATGGCTATACAAAGTAAGTAGAATTCTTTTTTATAAAAGGCAGCAATAGCACCTTTTAATTTTTTACTACCTCCTTGTCTATTATCTATTTTTCTAAGATAATTTTTTCTAATATTTTCATTTGAGCTCTTCTATAATATAATCACTCCTTCCCTCTTTCACCTAGTGGTCGTATTACTACACGACAACGGTCCTTATTATGGCTGGACAAACTCGTTTTCTAACATATTGTCTTCTTTGACAGTCGTACTCCTCATCTTGTGGTTGCGTTGTTTCTTTGGACAATTTTGAGCAGTGTGTTTAGGTTCTCCACAATACAAGCATAATCCTTCTTGACAATGTCGAGTCTTTTCTTGTTCAGTAAGTGGCTTGAAACGTATAGCATCAATTTGCATGTCCTCGACTTCTGAAGGTACATATTGAGAAGTCATTGGTGTTGCCACTGAATTATAATGTCGCTAAGGTTCTCTTGTACGACTTTCATATCTAAATTCAAAAAGTCGATTATCACACTTCATTGCAAAGTCTATTGCTTGACTCAATGTTTGAGGATCGGGTAAGTTCAACATCAATTTCTTCACTTCATATTGTAATTCGTAGAAAAATTGACTGATGAATGCAGCATCATCCCACTTGATATCGATTGCTAGTTGTCAAAATTGTAAAGCAGTTAATGTCACTGATCAATTGCCTTGTCGTAGGATACAAAGCTTGTTGGTTGCAACACGAGTTGCATTGTATTTTTCATACATAGATCAAAATTCTGCTAAGAAAGCTTCTAAAATATCCAATATTGGATCACGTCATTCCAAAAAAGATGAAAACGAAGATAAGGAAGAACCTGAAAGTAAAGTATCAATAAATCTGACTTGTGATCCTGGAGTTGAAAATTTTGCGGTTGCAATTCAATCACCAGTTGGACTTGGTTGATGAATCCTTGAAACTTGGATCTTGTGCCATCAAACTTCTCAGGTAGACCAATTTTTGGTTCTCTGATGCTTGGATGATGTTCCAATGTAGGAGGAATTATATGGCTTGGTGTAGATATTGAAGCAGCTCCAACCATATCTATATCTTCATTATTTGGTAACCTTGTTGTTCCTTGTGGAGGTACAATGAGTTGATACATTGCAAGCATCAATTCCCTCATTTGATCTTGCATTTGTGCCATTGTATTCTTCATTTCGGCAAGCTCGGCTATAATAACACTTCAAAAAATATATAACACTACTCGAGATAAGTAACAAGGAGAACAAAGAAAATACTAGGAATAATATCAGTTTAGAAGAGGATAATCTGCAACTTCTAAAATGCTTGTGTCTTATCAAGAAAAAAAAAAAAAAAAAAAAAGGGTAATCCACTCTTAAAATCAAGACAAGACAAAGCTATGATATTATAAGTGTACTCTTGTCAATCTGTCAAGGACATGAATTAGAAAAAGATGTATAATCTAATAAAAACTGTGTCAAAGTAAAGTCACAAAATAAAATAAGAAAGTATGTATATTCAAAAGAAAACTGGAATGGCTATTGCCAAAGATTGGAAACATGAGGACTCTTGAAATTAGACTAAGATCAAGAAAGGAGTTGAGAAGAGTGAAGGAGAACCGGCTCTTGCACTCTATAAATACTATCAGCAGAGAAACTGCATTAGGCGGTATTCTATGGGACCTCACCTTCTTCAATTTCTTGAGCCCAGCGATATTCGAAACAACGATAAGTTTATACATGTGCGCCACGTCTTTGACGTTTACATGACTCTCAAAATGTGTGACGCCGGATTTAAACACATTGCAAGCTTCTCGCGTGTCTTCGCCATATTAGTACAAGTTTAACCTCTTAATCATAGAGCGTGTATAAAGGTGATTTAAATGTCTGTGAAGCTTCTAGGAAGGTTCTCTATCACATATTATCAAATCAATTTATTTTACCTACTTCTATTGGTCTATTATTACTTAGATAATTTATTGGAGTAAATCTTATGTCCGTGACAAGTAGTCAAAGAATAATATACAATTAGAAAATTAGAAACATAAAATATTATATTATATTTAATTATAATTTTTTTTTAAATAAAAATATTAAAAATATTATTATGATTTGATAATAAAAAATATTACAAAATGTTGATTAGTTAGAAGATAACATAAAAAGTGGTTTTAAAAAGCATTGTAAAACTTATTATATAAATTATCAAAACTTGTTTACTTTGATTTATTAAAATCAATATAAATATCTTTAAGTGAATCAGTTACTTTGTAATTCTTAAAATAACTTATTGGAATTAATTAGATTTATTTTTTAAAATATAACATCAAAAGTAAAATTTAAAAATAGAAGAAAATTAAAAAATCTTACACTTTCATAATGATGAAGATTAAAGGCATATTTGGCAAAAGGATTTATTTTATAATAAATCTGGCATAAAGTGACAACCTATTATAATATCAAAATCTAAATAATAGATAAAGTTATTAAAAAAATTAATTAATAGAAAATACAAATAAAATTATTTAATATTTTATTAAAAAACACAAAGAATATCTCATTTACATCACAAGTAAAACAGTGATGTAGATTGTTTTGGATGAATTATTAAATTTAAAGCTTAAAAAATAAAATATATATCTCAGAAGAATTTTAATATTTGATAAAAAATATATTAATTATATTTATGTTAAAGTATAAACTTTACTACCAAAAGAACCAGCCTTTTTTAATAAAAGTTCTTCTTAAAGTAAAATTTTCTTTATTTTATCTATATAATACTAAAAAAAATTAAATTATATTTAATATTTTATTTTAAATTACTTAAATAAAAAATAATCCAAATAGTGAGTAAAATAGTCCATCTTTTTAATCTATAAGAGACTATTATGTTGAATATCAGTCAACATTATGTTTATCTAAAACAATTTGGTTACATTATATCTTGTTACAATTTGATTATATTATATTAGAATAGAAGGACAAATATTTGATACAAAGAAAATTGCTTGTTAATCTCTTAACTTAATACTAAGCTTCAATATTATAATAATATTATTGATACTTTTAAATAGAAAAAACCACTAAAGAAAAATAGACTCAATAAAAAAAAATAAATAAAAAGATAATAATTAGGAAGAAAAAAATAAAAATAAAATAAAAACTTATTACAATAAAAGAGATCTTTAAAGAAAAATAAAGTAATATATTATAATAAATAATAATAATAATAATAATAATTTATAAAAGAAAAAAATTATCATATACAAATTTGAGTAGAAAGAAAGAATTAAATTTATTTAAAAAAATTCTTTTGTTAATATTTTAGATTAATTTTATATTAGTAGTTAAAAGATGTTTATAATTTCTATTTAGAATTATTATGGCCTTAAAAAAAATAAAAAAGTAAAAAATAATAATATATATAGTCATATTTTTAGGAATTAAAGAAGATGGCATTAAAAAAAAGGTATTAAGTTTAAAATAACACTACACATATTACATCAAGTATCAAAGACTTGGTTTAGATGTATCAACAATATATTTATTAAATTTGGATCCTAATTTAATTACCACATTCAAGTTGGCAAACCTTAATGATGTCATATTATGTCTAAGCTTAGAACTTAAATATAATTAAAATAATATTTACTTTCATAGAAAAAATTACATAAAATATTTATATGACATATTTAATATTGTTAATTACATTCCAACAGAAGTACTTATGGATCCAAAGATTAATTTACAGAAGGAAACAAATGCTTTGGCAATTGACAAAATTGCTGAGTAGAGTTTAATTGGAGGTCTATTATATGCTACCATAAGTTGTTAGAACATCTAATATGTAATAAGATATGTACACATTATATGACTAGTATTTAATTAATTCATTTAATTAGAAAAAATCAATAAAATACTTAATAAAATATCATAGATTATTAAGTTTTATTTATACAAATAAAATAAAAAAATAAATAAAAGACTTACTAATTTTTGTAGATGAAGATTAGATTTGAAACTTAGACTTAAAGAAGTTACCTTCGAATACTATGCACAAATTTGGTTTTATAAACATTATTCATTTGTCATCAACATTTTGTAATTGCACCCAATCAAAACAATCCTATTACAAAACTATTGTCAAACATTAAAACACTAACAAATGGTAAGCAAAAATTTGGCAATGCATCACTACTTTAGTATGAAACACAATTATCTTTTGTTTAGAATGGAGTACTTTCTAGCATACCTCTATATTGTTAAAGATGGAAATTATTCACACTTTGAACGACATCTTTGAACAGTAGGCTGGATTTATTTAGAAATCTTTTAATTTTTTTTGCAGCAATGCGTCTTTTGTTTACTTTTCACATGTTTTTCCTTCAAGCAGCCAATGAGTGGACTGGTCAATGAGTGCACAGATCAGCCCATGATGAATCCAACAACTTCCGGTGGATGTCCTCAAAGAACATTGAATGACGTAATGGTCAAGAATGAGCACACAAATGATGTCATTTAAGTAAACAGAATCATTTGCAGTGACATCTGATCCTTGTGAAGTCTCCATGGCGTTGATTCAACCAATTCAGAACTCGTTTGCAACAGTCCTTGAATGTTTGTGTCGTGAACTCAACCTATTGAAGATCTTTCGTAATTCCTCTTACGGATGTCTTTAGACAAGGTCTTGATGGGGTTGCAATTTGAGTCAGTACTCCACTTCACGTTCCTGGTTTGTATTGCACATGCTTGCATGATCTGTCAGCCGTGCACATTCATTGACAGAGCAAGTGACGAACATCTGATGTGGGAATTTCTCTCCAGTCAAGCAAATTACTGACCCTGTTGTATTCAACGCAAGTCTTAAGTTATAACAATCTATTCATAGCCTCAGTTACCAAGTAAAGCATACTCAAAAATATTTTGAGCAGAGACATAAGCTGGCTTGTTTCAGAGTCAGGGATCTTGTCAAGCATTGCAACTGATGGAATAGAGAGTTCAGGGTCCAGGGTTGGATCCACCCCCTTCGGTAATCCTGGGAAGAAGTAGAGCCGGTCCATGAAGTTCATACAATGCGCTTTGCCGATAGTGTGAGCGCCTGCAATAAAATTCATATTCCTCTTAGTAATCGCGAATCCATGTCGGTGGAATTTTAATTGCGGTACACAATTTTCATACCTGAGAGTGTCACCATCTCATCCTGGGAAAGACCTTTAGCACGAAATTGGGATGTCAGCTGTTGAACGTTTGGTTTAGAAGATGGGAGTTTAGCATTTGCTGTGTGCATGCTCGAGACTCGGCCATCCCATCGCCCTGTTGCGACCTTGGAACTTTAAGCCTGCCTGCTTAGGCAAGGAGACACCCTAACTTCAGAGCGGATCGAAAATGGATTTCAAACAGGATTCATGACATAATTATTTTAGTTCTTTTATTCTCTTATATCTATTTCTTCTTTTTTTACTTTTTTTTTCTTCAATGACACATGAATTTATTATCTTTTGAATTTTGTCTAGATTCATTTTTTTGACAATATCTTACAAAACTCAAATAAAAGCATACATTTATTGCAAATTGTTACACCAAAGGAGATGCAATTGTGAGATATATAATTGGCCAAAGTAATTATACACAACAACCTTAACAATGTTGTTGATAAGTTCAACAAATTGCTATATTCTTTAGATAGAATATTAAAAAATCTTTAAATTATAAATTTAAATAAGCTATAATATTTTTATTTTTATTTTTAAAAATATTAAATTAAATATTCATTATAATTTAAATATTTAAAAAAATTTAATATATTATAATTTTAATCAAGAATATAGATAATTACATCTAAGGCTAAGATACAATTCTAAAAAAAATTGTTGACATCTTTAATGGTGTGATTCTAATTGTTCTTTTTAATTTGGCTTAAAATTTAATGTTTGAAAAATAACCTTGGTGATATATATATATATTAAGATATTTCTTATTTATTAAATGATTGACTTGGAATTTCAAAAGAGACCAAAGAGATATGAAGAAATACTCTCATATTTAAAATTCTCTTTAGTATTTCAAAACTTGTATAATATTTTACAAATTTGACCATCAAAGCATACTATAGGCAAGAATGCTATTGTCAAAATTGACACAACAAAGAAGCAAGGATTAGAAGGTAAAATTTATTTATAATATAAAATCAAAAACATTGGTTGTTGTATTCACAAATGTCTAATTCTTCTCTATACATCATTAATTTTATCAAATATAATCCTAAGTATTAGATGTCTAAATTTTATTAAATTTTTTACAAAACAATTCTATTGACTAATTTATTATTTTTATTGTATGTAATTAGTTTGGATCTAAATATAATAAAAAAATATAAAAGATCAACATTGATGTAGCACACATTAAAATAAAGCTTAATAATCTACAATTCTATAATACTAAAACTTAAAACATCTTTCTTACAAACAATCCACAAGTTTTGTTGAATGGTCTTGTGTTTAATTCTTACACAATGTAATATGAATCATGTGAACCAACCATCAATGTGCATCACAAAGAAGCATCAAAATCAATGATATGGTGCACTTTCAACAACAAAATACAAAGCTATTTAAGTAGTGAAGCATTGCAAGGATAAAGTATCCTTGACTCAATTGAAGAATAAAAGGAGAAAATAATGTCCACATTAAGGAAAAATAATTAAAAATATAAATAATTCTTTGGTAGTAATTGACACAATTTAAATCACTTTATCTAACAAACACAAATAACTTAGATTGCAAAAGCATAACGCAAGCATAATGCAAGGGTGTTGATACTCAACCCTGTGGAAGTTCTCAAAGCTTTGGAAGTGTCACAAGAATCTCTTTAAAATTCAAAAGCCATAAAAAATAAGGTAGTCAAAAAAGTGATAAGGCTAAACACAATTGGCAATAAAAGCCAATACATTGTCAAAGAGAACAAAATTGCAACATAATAGCACAACAACAACAAGAAAAGACAATGAAGCAAAACAAATCATCCAACTTGCAATTGCAACCAACACATTGTCAAGAGCAGTGTAAATGCATAGGATCACACAACAACACAAGTTACAATCAATATCACTACAATACAAATCAAAATTAGAGCAATGAGTCACAATTCATCAAAACAACAATCACAATACAAATCATTGGTAAATCCAACAGCTATGTACAAAAATTAAGAATGGCAACCCCCTAGCCGGCCTTTTAACCAATGTTGCAACCCTCTGTCGTGGCGCCACTGCAAGGCCCAAATTGGTTTGGAACTAGTTTATGCTTTGCTTGAATCATTCCAAACCTAAACCGCACCCAAAATAATCGTCCCAGTTTGAACCAAACCGATTTGGTTTTTGGTTCTGGCGGTTTGACCCAAGCGGGGCCAGCTCCTACTACACCTTCGTTCCAGTGAAGTCCAGAGCGGCGAGGAGCGGGTCGGCAGTCCCAATCGCCCAGAAACGTGGCCTGTGTGCAGCGTGGTAGTGTAGTGGTTCAGTGGCACCGACATTTTTTTCACCAGGTTTGATCTCCGCACTATCTTTACCCTCAACCCAAACCCTTCCCCTTCACCTCCTGCCCACTCCCCCTATGCACACTTGCGGCCTTGCACAATTGTTCGAAGCACCCTTTCTTGGCAGGGCGACGTTTCAGTATTATCACAAGATGAGTCCCCTCGTTGACATAGGACTGCTTTGAGTAATCGCCGATTGGGATCCAAAGCGTGAGGAGTTCTTTTGCACAAGTCCTGGTTGAATACAGATTCGATCCCAATAAGCATAACAGATGCCAGGCAAATTTTACATTCATAAACTGTAACACAGAAGAAGGTTCCGAATTGGGTTCACACAATCTCTAGATCCGACTCCACTCCCGAGTCGAGACAAACAACATCTCGATTGAATCATGCACTTGAATTACGCTCCGACTCGTCCAAAGAACAGTGTTCTCGATATCAACAATTGGGTAGCCGTTCCACGTAGGTTTTGGGCGCTTTGTCCACCGCCTCCATTTGCCCATGTTACTACACTTCACTGAGCATGCGAAATTGACTCGCTACACCATATGCGACGATCCATCAGCGCATTTCCTCTCGCCTATCTCCCAGAGACTGGCGGATGTCGCGCCGTTTGAAAGAGAGGAATCATAATGATCAGTGCCGTGGCAAGGAACTTGCATTGTCTGGAGTTAATGAGCAGTGTCTCCATCGGAAAAGTTTCAAAACGATTACGAGTCAACAATATCTTGATACAGTAATTAGTAACACGTAGAGATGATGAAGACACGGTCCCCTTTTTTAATATTTTCACCTGCTTTGACAGACTAAATCCAGCTACATTCCTGATGGTGACGGCAAAGTTTTAACGACGCCCTCTGGCGATTTCATGGTACAAGGACACTGCAATTGCCGAATTTCAGTGTACGAATTTCAACGAGGTTCTGTGTGTACGAATCGTTTTCTCAGATGTGGTGTCACTTATCCAACCTGCCAGGAGACTGTAATGCGTTGAGATCGAGCATCACGCACCGAGAGTTGATACACTTTGTTTTCTTTGGGGTACAGATATGGCACATTCGCTTCTGTCCTGCAGCATAAGTCGCAGGACCAGTGGACTGAGATTGGTGTGCGCGAGCCTGAACCTCCACATCCCCTAACTGATTGGGACTTGTGGTCATCTGTACATGGTGACAGGGATGGGGGAATCTCGTCATGGTAAGACTGGAAATTTTTCAGATCAAAATTGCCACTGAGGTGTGTGAAAGAGTGGCTATACTGCCAAGCCATTTGCTAGTGGGTTTTTGCGATGAGGACGAAGGACTGTGCGGAGGGATGTCAACTGCGACATCGGGTTCAACTCTCAGATTATTACGATCGGCTGGGGGAAGCTCATCTGTACCATGAAATCGCCAGAGGGCGTGTGGTAAAATACGGTTCGGAATCCAAGTGCTGGGACCTTTTCGAGTGGGATCACTCGTGGAATCCGCCGCGACCTCTACACCAGGGTATGATCAACAGTGAGGGTGATTGGTAAAGCAATCACATGCGCATCGGTGTTTTGTGACTAAGTTTTTGCATTAAAAGTGCGAGTTTTCATGGGGAATGGAACGAACTAGGATATAACGGCAGATTCATAAGTCGGAATCATGTACTTGATGTTGATGAAGGCGTCATCGCCGCCGTGTTTCTCAAAAATCTTCAGCGTGGATTGTACAAGGTCTCCCACAGTGCCCTTCTTTTGCTGCGCATAATCGATCGAATCGCCAATGTTCAAAGTGTCATTCTTATAAACATTCAGAATGGGCAAAAGCTGGCGATAGTAGGGCACCAGTGACTCTCCAATCATCTCCTCTGATTGCACCAACTTGATCAAAAGCTTCACATCGAGAACCACCAACACATGTTCAGACAAACCCTCTTCAAAACTGCCGAGTCAATCTGATTTCATGTTTACATGTGCAGTCGTGAAGCGACTCATTGAATAGATTAAAAACCAACCTGGAGCGTGACGCCCATGATTTTCTTATCTCGTGTATTGAGCGCGTTTTTAATTGGAACAATCAATTGAGGTATAACTGGCAAGATCTTTCCTTTCCCAGCCTGCACGAGAAACATGAGCAAGGCATCATAACTTGTAATGCATTGCATCATCCTTGAAAGTTTTCTAAAACATCCTGCCAGGGAGGTTGACAAATTAGACTGCGTAGTGAAATAGAGAAGAAACTAACCTTAAGAAGGTCCTCGATGCCCTTCACCGCGAGGAACCGGTAGGGATCTTCCTTCTCACGCACACCATCAAAGAAGAGAGGCAAGAAGTAATGGTAGTCCATCTTCGCCAATTCAACCTTCCAATTGATGCACAGCCTGGTTTGGTTGTGATCAATGGCCAAAGGCAAGTCACCTCGCTGGTAGCATTTCCTGAACTGATCAGTGCAAGAATACGAAGACCATGTTTCATATGTGAAATCGCGGGCATGGGCTCGTTCAATAGAATTAACTCTACCCTTGTCAAATTCATTGCAATTCATACCATTTGAATGTGCGAGCATATAAAACAAAGATAGAAACATGGAATAGGTAGGGGGGAATTTTCACTGTTAAGAATTTGACACAAGACAGTCAAAGGTTGCATTAGAACAAGGAGTCTTAGAATAAAAACTCACTAGAGTATTGGGAGGGTTGTCTCTTTCCCTGAAACCTCCAGCTTCTGGTGCCGAGGCCTTTCTGAATTTTGAACAAGGCGGACAGATTCCTTTCACGATCTTCTCCCCATCTCCCTTTCTTGTATAGTTTTTAGGGCATTTCCTTCCTACTTTGTACCTGCATGGAAAAGCATGGAATCAACCTTCAGTTTCGCCTAAGCAGACGTTTTCAGACCATATGATGTCCATGCATTAATATTTTCATAGCACAATACAGTCGATTAGCAGATGTAATGGATCGGAATAGATTGGAGCAGAGTCAGAACCTGAATTCACAAGAAGGTGACCAATAAGGCAGTTCACTGTCAGGGATCCTGCAGAGTTCATGTTTACCAGGTTGCCGAGTTGCCTACATTCAGAGGTGTGACTTTAATGAGAAAACTAACGATAAAAAAATATAATTTATAATCAACGGTCCTGACAATTGGTCACAAAAGGTGAAACGAAATCCATAGATCTGGTAGTGAAAAAATTAATGCATCCAACCGACGGTAGGAGTGACGTGTTTCCTACATAATTACAATTTTTTCATGTTCAAGGGTTCCTAACAAGAAGGGCCACAGTATCTCGAGAGAACTAAGGAAAGAATTTCAAGCACAGTAGCAAAGCGGAGAGAAAATTGACTCACCGATACGGGTATTGTCTGGTCGAAGCAAGATAAGGACTGGGGTGCCATACGGGGTGGCGGTTTGCCTTTGAATCTGTGGTTCGCATACTCGATGACGAGCATCTCCCCAGCGATATCGGCTGCTGCCATGCTGTTTAACCTGTAAGGACCAGTATCGTAACTTGAAAGGACAGATTTTAGAAAAATCCTTGAGTTTACCCTACTTCACAAATACAAAAATGAGTACCCTGAGTCATAGTTGCAATGAAATCAGATTGTGAACCAGAAAGTGTTCACGAGAAGCAAAAACCTTTAGAGTTCAAGTGATCACAAAAAATCCTCACAAACCCCAAATCTCACAAAAGACTTGCAATGTTATAATCAGGCTGAGTTATGTAATCTGTTGAATTTGCAAATTAATGAAAAAAAAGTAATTTTCGCTTGAGAGGCTACAGAAAAAGAATATCTGGAGAAGATCGGTGTGAGTGTACTTAATAAAAGTACTGTGAGACAAAGGTGCTCCTGCTGCTAATGATAAGCCTGTAGGAATACATCGCCGCTGGAAAACAATAGGTAGAGGCAACTTCGTCACCACGCACCTGTAATAATTCCACCTCAGCACACGTTTCCTATTGGATACGTATTATCTGCGCTGATGCAGGTGCGAATCTATGTCGAATGAACCTCATCCTGGAATGAGAGAGTTCTTGGGTTGTGAGCAAATCAGAATTAGGAGTATGTGTAGCTAAGTAGAGCTTCCGCGATATGACCCTGAACCATTGCATATGATCATAGGAACTATATAAGCATTTCGTGAATTCCTGCACAATTCCTACAAGTGCAATCTTTTTCCTGGAATAGTTGGAGTAGCAAACTCGGATTGGCCATGCGATCTTCAAAATTATCTGCAATTTGTTCCGACTTTTACTGCAGAAACCTTTGTGAGATCGAATGTAGCTACCCGTGTAGAATGGATAGAGATGAGGGAAGGTGAAGAGGTTCGTCTGAGTGGGACGGTTACAGGGCAACAAAGAGCGAGAGAGAGAGAGAGAGAGAGAGAGAGAGAGAACTCATGTGAAAACGGTCCACCATGCAGCTGCTGCTGCCGTTTCGCTCCAACAGTCTCATTGCATCTCGATAGTTCGAGATGCAAGATGCAAAATGGAAATGGGAATTTGACCACATAACCATTTAAACGCGCTCGTTTGCAAGGGTCAGAAGTGTTGGTCAATACGTCTGCTGCAAACAGCCAGCGACCACCCCGCGTCTCCCTATAGTTCCTGACGCGAGTCCTCAGGCAAGACAAATACAATTACTAAACATAGGCTACACTCCATTTTCTCCAGAAACGCTATTTAGCAGATGGTTAGGTAAGCTCGATCAGGAGGTTAGCCTGGCTAAATTAAACTCCTGAAAAAGGTGAAGATGTCCACAGAACCTGCGCTTGAGGAATCCTCTCTTAAGTCAATATGTCAGGTAATCCTATTCTTACTAGCGACTCCCAGTCCGAGAGTATGAAATTCCCCAACACAAACTCCGCAGAGATTAGTGAGCTCGCCACTTGAGGTCAATCTTTTGCCAATAGATGTGAACAAAATCACTGATAGCTAAGCAATAATTATGAATTTTTTTTATGAATAGAAACTCGTGATAGTTCGTGTAAAGAACTTTGATGTTCCCCAACCCAGTCTTGTTACTGTAAATCGGTTTTCGTGGAAAAGACACTATACTGTTGCTACATACACCATGTTGCTAAAGACAAAGAATGACTCAGATGGGGCGTAAGGGGTCTTCTTTCCTATTAAATTAAAGTAAGATATTAAAATTCTACAAGAATAATAGTTATGCCATTGGTAGAAGGGCACGTAGATCTCATCTGCGAATATGCCGAGAGTGCGAAACCTCCTCATCGTTGAATTGGAACCACCACCAGCAGTTGGATACAATCCGAGTAATCTAAAAGGAAAGATGGGCCTGTAAATAATTCCACCGGACATGTATTATAACAGCAACCTTCAGCTTTGAAACATATGACAGCTCCAAAGTCTACCGCTAAATATCCTGAAATATAACAACCACATCTAAGGATTACGTTGGAAACACAGATAAGAAACAAAGGCCCAGGTAGTTTTCTGACCACGGAGCTTCACTCCACGCATACTAGAGAAAACAGAGATGAGCAAATCAAGACAAGCATACAACAAACACGGCCAATGTCTTAGAGACACCAAAAGAGTAAAGCGTCCACTCACTTGATCTAAAGCCTTGATTACAGAAGGCGGGGATCTTTGTTGCTCAGGTATTTTGTAACCTCTAGGATGTAGTCTATGCTTCAACATGATGTACAGATTAACACAGCTATATTGAACCTACTATTCTAGACAACACCCGATCCATATGCTCAGCATATTTCCTGGTTGCCATACAACGCACAGTTCAGAGCTTCTTCACATGGTCGATACATCAAAATGACCGAAAATTGAACGACTTGCATTAGTTCACTGGAAAATGGGCTATAGGTGATATACGAAACGTGAATATGCGATCAAGCCTGAGGCAAAGAATGATAAAACGGCAACATTAACTGGAGCGCCAAAATGATTTAATTAAAATGCATAACTTACAGCAAGGAGACTTCCTTGGCAATTGGTCTTGGATTGTGCTGCTCCAAAGATTTTCCTGGGTTTTTCAGAACACAAAGATGTACCAGTAGGTTTGGCACCATCCATGCACATACTTATACATGCCAGCTCCATAATTCGCAAGAAATTAAGGTATTTCAAGCTGAATCTGTACAGATTCCTGCACAGAAGATGTGCTTCAACAGCAACTCTGACTTATCAACATTCCAGATGGTTTCGAGGAAATACGCCGTTAATGATGAACTGTTTATGCAGACACGAGGCGCCCATAGTTTGAATTAAGATGATCGTATTCGTCACAGTCCACTAATGCCAACATTTGATGTCGCTTAATTAGGAGATAAGTCACCACGATCACTTGGAGCAGCGCGGCAACAGAGGCAATCGCAAACCCAGCTTTCTCCTGTGTATTAAATGTCGGTGGTGCAGGTAAAGGAGCCAATGGTGAGGGTGAAGGAACCGGTGGCGATTGAGTTCCTTCGGGAGGAGGCGGCGCAGGCAGTGGTTGAATAGATGAACACACCTCCTCCTGACACTTAGGAGGAGGTGCAGCATTACCTTTATCAACTGCAGCAGGACTCGTTGGACTCGTTGGTTTCGGAACGATAGGCGCTGGCGATAAGATCAAATCCTGATGCAGAATCGAAGGACTCGAAGATGCCCATTGCTTAACACTTGTTTCACCTACAGACTGAAAATATCTTCCATTCCGAGAGCCTAGAGCTAAAGGAGGATACATTGAGAGAGCGAGAAGCGTACAGATTGCCACATGATTCCAAAGTGCAATGATCCAGCATCGACCCCCATATCTTCTCACCTTGTCCATGACGCTAATCTCCAGAAGCTTCCAGCCAGATCCGCGGACTCTCAATCACATGAATTCCCTTCGAGATGTAATTTCCGCAAGACAATCGAATCACTGACAAGCCCATCCCAGCACTGTCTTACTTGAAAGACGCTGGACAGCTACTTTGCCCAAAATCTGACAGCGAAGAAAGACGATGCAGGCGGATGCTAAATTGAAATCTTAATCCCGGTTAGTATATGGTCTCATATGACGTGATGTCCACCAAGCTAAAAGGGATATTGCAACAAGAGCGACGGTAGATTCTTCAGGTTATGTAAACCACCACCGTACGTGCACTGCACCTCGCAAATTGAGAAAGAGAAGGGCCGGAAAATGCCTTCAAGCAAACGACTACTTCTTCGCTAATGTATTCTCCCCATGTGATAGGCACAGGCCTAACAGACATGCACACATGCCGCAGGCGATCCCAACTCGTAAGCCACACATGATCTCAGCTCCACATCGCACACTCTCCACAGGACAGCAAATGGAGTTTATCAACAAATCCCCAAATCCTTCACGACCATCGAAACGCCGTTACCACATTCGCCTACCCTTACCGACACTTCACCTCCAATTTGACCCTACAGCAATCGCAAGCCCATGATACCAAGTCAGCGTCCTACAAAGCAAAACCTCAACATCGCCACAGCCTTGTAGATGAAAACAAGAAAAGAATACGATTTGAGACTCCAAACGAGGGTTGCATGAACCAACACTAGGCAAGGCGATAGGACTATTCTGCACACGCTCAAACACGGAGCACGAGACGATCACCAAGGAGCTTGGCGAAAACGTCAAGGATGCGGTGGGAGAGACCTTGACGCTTCAGAGTCGACCCATCTCTTCGCCAAACTCATAGGCGCCGGCACAGCCACAGCAATCATTTTCCTGCAACTTCCCGATTGCAGAACACAAAACGGCAATTGGCGCTGCACCCTGAACAAGGTGGTGTAGGCCTCCGCCAGGCGGTAACCAGGAAAATCCAGTAGGTACCTACCCACTGGCCCACGTTCTGTACTCACGCGAATGATCACCCCCAGGTCGCTACTCAATGGTAAGTTGCTCGTCAATGGTGCGCGGAGCCCAGGCGCAAATTAGCCTTGCTGACTCGATTTCCCCACTTTTCAAATACCGAGAACTCCCCGATTTCGGGGGAGAAGGAGGGGTTCAGCACGGGTACAAAATCTTTTCGGAGGGAGGATGAACGTCAGGCAGTGGAGGAAAAGGAACGAAGTGGGGAGTGGGACTGGTCGGAAACAACAACAAAATAAATAAATAAATAAATAAATACATACATGTATGTCAGAAGGGAGAGCGCATGAACCTGACCATGTCTCCGGGGTCCTCCCCGTCACATGCTCTCTGCCTCCCTCCCTCCGCGTCAGGACACCCGCGCTGCGGACTCTTCTTCCCAATGGCTAAATGAAATCTTGTGACTTATTTATACTATGATTTTTAAAATTAAATTAAATAATAAGGCATAAAATATTAGATTTACAATAGATTGTAGTTGATTTTCTATTTTGATGTATTTTTCATTATCTACTTCATAATTTAATTAATCTATTATTTTAGAATTAAAATTTAAAATAGTTATGTTCTATTATAAAATTATATAGGTTTAAAATATGAATACTAACAAAAAATATATATATATTATTTACTATTAAAAATATTATATATATATATATATATATAATTTCTAATATAATTGATTATTTTGAATTTTTTTAAATTTCATAATTTTTAGGTATTGCCAAATGAAGTTATCATTGATTTTTTGGAAATAAAAATACATAAATTTTTAATATCTATAATTATTAAATTAAGAATTTAAAATTAGAAGATTCATAATAAAAACTATAGAAACAAATGACCATGGTTGTTTTGATATAGGTGATGGTTGAAGAAGTCTATATGGTCAATGATAAGGTATCTTTGATCTTAAATAAATATCACATGATTGTACAAAATCTTTTACTGCCTTCTATATTTTGAACTACTAAAAATCTCTTGAAATTAACTCCAAAGTCTTATTATATCTAAAATATCACGGTATAGGAAAATCATGATGAACTTGAAGAGCACATAATCATGCTTCACCTTCTCGAATATATAAGCATTTTTCAAAATAGAGAAAATTTTTCTTGAATTCAAACTTAAAAGTATCATGAGACTCAAAAGAATTTTTTTTAATATTATGTATAAGAGAGTTTAAGGACATATTTGAATAAATGTAATCAAAAAATATTGAATCAACTAACATTTTTAATTTTGTAGCTTAAAGATGAAATTACTTGGATCTCAAAAGAATTGTTTGTTATTAATCATAAGTTACTTTTCTTTCTTTTGGTATAAGATAATAGCATCTAGATGAGACATTTAACAAATCTTATTATTTTTTTAATTGATATATAATGTTGAATATAAATCTTAACAAAGATATACTCCGATGGACTTAGCGACAATTCAAAATATGTATTGATATAAAATACTTGAGATTCTTATTATTAATATAAATTATCATTGGATCAGAAGCGCCTTCTAGATGATGATACCAATCTTGAAATGAATCCACAATTGGACTTTCTAAGAGTATCTTAGAAGGTTCAAGAAGCTTGAAGAAGATTTTAGAAGATTCTAAAAGTCTACGGGAGATTTTGGAAGATTTTTGAAGATTCTAAAGGATTCTCAAAGACTATAGAAAATTCTTAGGAAACTAAAGAAGATTCTAAAAGCTTCTAAAAAGCTATCAAAGGTTCTAGAAGATTATGAAAAGTTTTAAAAAGTGATAATTTAAAATATATCCATGACATCATCTCTCTTTCTAGCGATGAGTTTCACAAGGAGCCGAAGCGATTTGATAATCAAATCACATATGTAAGAAATTTAGAATTCATTGGAATAGAGAAGCAATATATTTTGTCTTTTTTTTGTTGACTATCAATTCAATAGGATCCTTGAGATGGCATTGATGACCTCCAAATATAACCTTTGTTAAACCAACGTCCTATCCAAGAATTTGCTCTTTGTTGTGACCTTTAAACATCCCCCGAACATAATTTCTAATCAACTTGGAGTCACCCTTCAAACTTCAAGGAATATTATCAAAGCTCGGGCATTTGAATTGAGATTTTTGTGATGAGGCCGTATCTCTAAAGACTCCAAGCGTGGCCTTATTTGATGTTAGAATACTCCTTCTTTGCCTTATCCATGTTCTTTAAACCTAGCAACTTGTAAAAGTTACAATGGCTCCCCAGTTGCTTGTATGGCACAAGAATCTTTTGATTCTTGTTCCTACAATTCCCTTAAAATGCAAAGATTTGACATGATAACTGATAAACTTCTAGCAAGATCTATTTTATTTTAAAAAAAATACAAGTGCAGGTCTTGGTGTGGCTCTCCCTTTTTTATATTGGTCTTCTATTATTAATAGAAAGTATCATTTAGAAGCTAAGAGGTGTTGCTATCTATAAAATCTTCAATGGCAATTGAATCTAGATTTTTAAGGATATTAATGATGGAATTTGTAAACTTTCTTAGATGCATTCTTGAGGTTATCTGAAGGTTCCTATGTTCTTTTGCTAACTCTATAGCCCTTCTAATAAATAAAATATTCCAATCGTCAATGTCTTATACGCAAATTTAATATTTCATCCACTTTGTATTCAAGTTCTTGATTGATTTCAACTAAGGTTGGTGGTGGAAGAGTTCTTCTAATAATATTTGATTTATAATAGGTTTCTAAAAGTAAGACATGAAAGATTGGATGAATACACATGCCACTTGATAGTTCAAATTAGAAACTTACTACATTTACTTGGTGTAGAATTATAAAAGGTCCAAGTCTTTGATAGTCTAATTTTTGTGATAGTCGATTCGTTTGTATATTTTGCTGGAATAGCTAGATACAATCTTCTACTTTGAACTTTGATTAGTTCATGCGATGAATGTCTGAATAGTCTCTATATTGGTCTTGAATCATTTACAGTTGGAATTTTAATTCTTCATGGATGGTTTTTAAATTTGTAGCTTGATTTTGTACAGCACGGCTTTCTACATCTTCAATTTGCAATGGATCTGCTCTAAGGTGGTATTCATAGTTTGAAAAGAATGGAGTTTGCTTCATTGAAGAATATTCAAAATTATTATATGCAAACTTAGCCAAGGATAGAAAGTCCGTCCAATCATCTTGTTGATAATTTATACTACGATGATCATATTGTTTCAAGATCTGATTCACTCATTTTATTTGACGATCGATTTGAAGATGATAAGTTGATGAGAGGTTGATCTTGACTTTCAAAAGTTGAAATAGTCCTCTCCAAAAATTTGATACAAATTGTCATCCTTGATCTGAAATAATACCTTTTGAAAGGTCATGTATTTGATAAATATTATCAATAAAAAGCTTAGATGTTTCCTCTCTAGAAATAGTCTTATTGTATGGAATAAAATGTGCCATTTTGATAAAATGGTCTACCACCACAAAAGTTAAATATTTTCTATTCAAAATTAGGAGGTCTATAATATAGTCCATAGATAATGATTGCCATGGGCCCTTAGGAATTGGAAGGGGTTAAAGAAGTCTATAGATAATGATTGCCATTGGTCCTTAGGAATTGGAAAGGGTTAAAGAAGTCCATATGGTTGGTGTCTTGGGATCTTTCCTCGAGCACAAATTTCGCATGATTGGATGAATTCTTTCACTAATTTCCATATTTGAGGCCACTAATAGTCTCTTGATATTAATTCAAAGATCTTATTGAAGCCAAAATGTCCAACTGCTAGAAGGTCATATTGTACTTGAAGAACTTGAAGTCTTGTAGGACTTGGAAGAACATACAAGAGATCCTTGAAATATAACAATCCATTCTCAAATTTAAAATTGTTATTTTTTTCCACATGTGTATTTTTTAGATGTTGCCAAATGCTCTCTATAAATATATCTGTCTTCATTGCTTTTTGGATTTCCATCTTGAGAAGTATATCTGTATAGGTAGATATCGTCAATGTCTTCAATTATAAATTAGACGACTTTAATATAACTAATTTTTCTTGATCCAATACAATATCTTCTATTCTTGGAGTAGGATATGATCGTTGAGAAAGGGCATCTGATTTTCCTTGAAGTTTTTTTGGATGATATGTAATCACAAAGTCGAATCGAGATAATGACATGCTCCATTGTGCTTGTTGGCAATTCAAAACTCAAGCACTCATAAAATATTCTAAATTTTTGTGGTCAATATATACGATGATCTTGTATTGAGTCCCTTCTAGCAAATAGCACCACTCTTCAAAAGCATCAATAATTGCCAATAGTTTTTTGTTATGGATCTCATAATTGATCTCTGTAGCTAAAAAAATTTGAGAGCAAAATGCTACTAGATATATTTGACCATCATTACTAGTTTAAAAGAATATAAATCTAGGTACAATATTTGACGCATCTATTTCTAGAATGAATGGTTTTATTGGATCTGCATGGACAAGTATAGGGATTGAAATGAAAGATTCTTTTAGCTTCTTGAATGTTTCTTTAGCCTTGTCATCTCAAATAAATTTGTCCTTGCTTGTGAGTCGTGTTAATGGAGCCGCAATCTTGGAATTGTCTTTGATAAAGATTTTATAAAAGTTTACAAATCCCAAGAAATATTATATATCTCTGATTGATGATAGTTATTTCTATTCTATGATAGTTTGTATCTTCTTTGGATCTATGGAAATTCTATTTTTAGAAGTAATATATTCCAAAAACTTGATTGATAGTTGATGGAAAGAGCACTTCTTCAATTTGGCATACAATCCACTTTCTTGTAGTTTCTCCAATTCCTTATATATATAATGTTTGTATTCTTATTCATTCTTAAAAAAGATTAAGATATCATTCAAATAGATGACTACAAAGCCATCTAAGTATTTTCAAATACATCTTCAAGATCACGATATTGACTAAGAATATCCTACTTCAGTTGCTCCATTGGATCTTTCATTCGGATAGCATACAATGCAAATACAACCCCTTTTCTTTACTACTTGCATGAATGTTTTAGTTCTAAGGAATAGAGCAATACCTTGTTTCTTCTTTCGATGTTTGGATCTTGAAGAAATCTTTCGCAAAGTCTAATCAATATCAGAATTATGTAGCTCAAATCAAAAAAGTCCAATGACAGTAGGATTTATCGAACATCGAATGATGTTGAAAATAATTTATGATACTTGATCTCCTAATATCACTTCCAATGGTTGGATTTCTTTGATAAAATCTCCTGATGCAAGGTTTTGTCCATCAATGACTTCAACGGGTGTAGGATGGATCTGCTTTAGAAATACTAGATTGTACTTGGTTACAAAATCCTTATCCATAAAGCATGGTGAGGCTCTAGTATCTAAAAGAACTTTAGCAGAAATCTTTTATTTTAAGGTTTTTATATATACAAGAAGTATAAAATAAGATATTGAGTTCGGAGGTAGGAAGAGACCTTTTTCTGGTATTTCAAGTTTAGAGGTGTTCAACTACAAGGTCCCTATTATGATTGGACGCCTTTGTTTTCTGACCTTTCCAATTTAGCTATTATATCTCGTGCCTTAAACTCTCTAGACTTCTTTAGATAATTTGTTGCCTTGTAATTGGATCTTCCATAATATAGATATAGATTCTTTTATTGGCGTCTAATCTTTTCTATTGGTGTTAATGGCTTGAACTGAATCATATCAATTTACATAAGCTCAAGATATGTTAATGGCTTCTCCAATACTCTTGAAGATGTAGCAGATGTATATTGATAGGTATTGTTAAAAATTGATTGTTTCTCTTGTCATAATTCAAATAGGCAATTGTCACAAGTAATGGCTTGAGCTATGAGTTTTTCTAAGCTTTCAACTCTTGGCATTATGATCAATAAATTCTTTACATCGTCTTTTAGGCCATAATGAATTTGAATCATAAAAGCCTTATCATTCTAATTGAGATTACAAATAAGTTATTGAAATTCTGTGCCATAAATTGCAGCTGAACATTGTCCTTGTTGTGGATTTTGAATCATCTTTTCTGCCACCTTCTCTTGATCACTATCTCCAAATACAGCAATAAATATTTTCATAAAAGCCTCCAAATTATATAAGATCGGAGAATTCTTTTCCAACAATGGAGTAAACCATGATCGAGCACTTCCTGATAAAAGGGTGTCCACAAAAGTGACTTGGATAAACCCATCTGGATAATGAGAAAGATATGGCCGTAAGTAAAGTCGTACTTGTTATATAAATTCTCAGAAGTTAAATCTTATTCCATCAAATTTGTCAAGCATATTAGCTTTTAGCCTCTTCAAAATATTTTTTAGAGCTTCTAGAAGAGTTATGTGCATAGCTTGTCTATTGCCTACTTTTCTCAATTAAATAATCTCTTATTGTAAGCTATAAATCTTTCACTTAGTTTTTTTGAATACTTGTTCTATTTGCAATTTCATTTTTGTATTGCAAAGAAATGCCATTTCTTCTCATACAATATCCAAAAGAATTCAAAGATCTGAAAGACTTATCACTCTATTATCTATTTGTGACGATGCACCTCCATTAATCTGATCTATTTCTATATTCACAAAGAAAAAATCAATAAGCCATTAGTGTAATATTTTCTATATTAAAAAGAATATTCTTAAATAATTAATTTAGAAGAGGATAATCTGCAATCTCTAAAATATAGTGATACATCTTAAAAAATGGATAATCCACTCTTTTTGAAGAAAAATGAATTGTAACAAGTAAGCATATCAGTCTAAAGGAAGATAGTCCGTATTCCTCTAGAATGCAATAGTATCTTGAAGAGGGATAATCTACTCTCTATCAAAAAAAATAAAGCTCTGATATGATTATGTAAGCTATCTTGTGAAACTATCAACGATGTAATATAGCAAGTTAGTAAAAAAAGAAGGAGAAGATTCAGAACTAGAATAATTTCAAGAACAAAGAACTAGATGGACAAGAACAAGAACTAGATCAAGAATAAGAGACTAGATAGATATCACAAACAAGGCAATACTTTGAATTACTCCAAGACTTATGTTGGCAAGACTGAGGTACTCTTCGATCTTGTCTTATATTTATACTACAAAGCCTATATCTTATTGGACCTTCTAAGAATATCTAAGAAAATTTTAAAAGCTTGAGGAAGATTTTGGAAGATTCTAAAAAGTCTACAAGAGATTTTGAAAGATTATAGAAGATTTTAGAGGGTTTTTAAAGACTATAGAAGATTTTTAGAAGACTAAAGAAGGTTCTAGAAGATTCTAGAAGGTTTTAGAAGATTTTAAAAAACTATTGAAGGTTCTAGAAGACTACAAAAAGATCTAAAAAGTGATAACTTAAAATATGTCTGTGACAACAAATAAGTTGTTGAAATTATACGGCATAAATTGTAGTTGAATGTTGTTTTTGTTGTTGATTTTGAATC
This sequence comes from Physcomitrellopsis africana, assembly GCA_036785485.1. Lineage (NCBI taxonomy): Eukaryota > Viridiplantae > Streptophyta > Bryopsida > Funariales > Funariaceae > Physcomitrellopsis > Physcomitrellopsis africana. Next base: position 29,148 of record JAWRVF010001114.1, read on the forward strand.
TTTCTTTCAGCCACCCTCTCTCAATTACTGTCTCCAAATGTAGTAGTAAATCTTTCCATAAAAGCCTCCAAATTATATAGGATTAAAAAATTCTTTTCCAATAGCAGAGCAAATCATGATTGAGCATTTTTTGATAGAAAGGTGCCTACAAAAGCAACTTGGGTGAATCTATTTGAATAACGAGAAGGAAATAATCATAAATAAAGTCATATTTATTGCACAAACCCTCAAAAATTTGATCTTGTTCTATCAAATTTATTAGGCATACTAGCTTTTGGCTCCTTTATGATAATCATTGGAGCTTCTAGAGGAGTTATGTATATAAATTGTCTACCGCTTGCTTCCCTCAATCAAATAATCTCTTATTATAAATTATGAATCTCTCACTTAGTTTCTTCGGATACTTGGTCCATTTGTCGTTCTTTTTTTGAATTACAAAAGAATGCCATTTTCTTTCATACAATATCCAAAAGAGCTTGAAGATTTGCAAGAGTTGCTACTCTATTCTTTGTTTGTGAAAATGCACTTCTATTAACCTGATCTATTACAATCAATTACAATAAGTAAGCATATAAGTAAGCATTCCTCTAGAACGTAATAATATCTTAAAGAGGGATAATCCTGTCTCTATCAGCAGATCAAAGCTGTAATATGATTATATAAAGAGTCTTGCCAAATTGTCAGGGATGTAAAATAGCAAGTTAGTAAAGAAACAAGGTGAAGATTTCAAAATTAAAATAATGTCAAGAACAAAGAATTGAATGAACAAGAACAAGAAGTAGATCAAGAACAAGAGACTAGATTGATATTACGAACAAGGCAACACTTTGGATTGTTCCAAGACTTGTGTTGGCAAGACTGAGATGCTCCTTGATCTTGCCTCTTAATTATACTATAAGGCCTATATCTTATTGGACTTTTTAAGAGTATCTTAGAAGATTCTAGAAGCTTGAGGAAGATTTTGGAAGACTCTAAAAAGTCTATGGGAGGTTCTAAAAGATTATAGAAGATTTTAGAGGATTCTTGAAGACTATAGAGGATTTTTAGAAGACTAAAGAAGGTTTTAGAAGGATCTAAAAAACTATGGAAGGTTCTAAAAGACTACAAAAAGTTCTAAAAAGTGGTGACTTAAAATATGTCCGTGACAATAATAAGAGGTAGAAAAAAGATCAAAAATAAGATTTTTTTTTTTTTTTTTTTTTTTTTTTTAAATGATATCAATCTAAAAGTGGATAATTTATAATTTCTAATATTCTTGTATCTTTAAAAAAAAAAAAAAAAAAAAAAAAAAAAAAAAACTTTGTCAAGGATAAAAATTCAAGGATGTAAATAAACAAACAAGACATACATTGAAAAGAAATGGTAATATATATATATATATATATATATATATATATATATATATATGTGTGTGTGTGTGTGTGGGTGTGTGTGTGTGTGTGTATGTGTGTATGTATGAATCTTTAATCTTTTTATCTTTAGCAATAGCTATTCTAATTTCTCTTTGAAATTAGACTAAAAACAACAAAATTATTGACAAGAATAAGAAAGGCCTCATTCTTGCCTCCATATATATTATCTAACTAAAGAGCTACGTGGCAATACCAAATAGGCCACATGATACATGTCCAACTTATGAAACACATGTCTAATTTGTAGGGCAAGTTTCCTACATGTGTACCATGTGGCCACTTATTGGTCAAGCTTTCAATCTATTAATTACTTACAAACATATATAAGGACAAATTTGTATCTGTGAAGCTTCTAGGAAGTTTTATAATAAGATATTAATAATTTAATCTACTTTTACTTATTTTTGTATAATTCTACTTCTCTAAGTAAATATACTAGTAATTATAGATGTCTATGACAATCAATATTAAAGACTTTTTAAAATAATTATTTAAAGTTTACATAATTAGATTTTGATCTATATAATTATAATTATAATTTATGCAATAAAAGTTATTAAAAATTTTACTTATCATATTTTTGTGCAAAGATTATAGAATTCTAGGTATACATGAAATAAAAATATTATAAAGGGAATTACTAGGTAAACACCTCTCTTTTTATTACATGAATATTTCTTGTGTAATTTCTTTAATTTATTAAGAATTCTTATTTTAAAAAAATATTATATTTCTAATTAATTGTGCAAGTTGATTGCATAACTTTATAGTTTATTTTCTTTGATATGGAACATACATCTAAATTTTAAATTTTAATATGTGATATCAATCATTCAAGCATAAAACAAAACAAGACATCAATTTTGTTTGTTTGTTTTTTGTTTGTTTGTTTGTTTGTTTGTTTTTTTGTTTTTTTTTTGTTTTCATAATCCTTTTCAATAATAAAAATGTAATCATCAAAATACATTCAAGTAAAAATGATATTACTATGTGTGTGCAGGAGTGCATGACATAGGGTGTTCATGCAGCAAAAGGGGTGTCCACCTTGCGGTTCTCATTATAAATTGACTGTGAGTAAATGTCACCTGAAAATAGTTAGTGGGGTGAGGGGGTAGAGAGAGAGTGTGTGAAAGAGAGGAAGGGTTAGACCAGATGGTGGGACGTACATCAGCACAGAAGAACATCCCGCAAAGCATGCTCACTTCCTCTTGTGGAGAGTGGGCAAGCATGAAATCTTCCGGAGGGAGGGGGGGACAACAATTGCGGGCGGAGGAAACGACAAGATTGATCTACCGGTTCCACTCCACGATTCCTGACAGACACTCAGTCCGCAGATTCGTTTGGTGTAAATCTGGCTCCAAGCTTGTGACTTTGGTGACCACAGTGGTCACCAAATTCTATCCCCACAACCACCGGAATTGTAGCTGGTCATCTTCGATACACAAGCCACCACTGCCATGATGCGAACAACATCACCTTTATCTTTCTGTTCAGAAACACGCGCATTCATATCATTTTTTGGCCCTCCACGCAATGGTGACGATAGTTTACACGCAAAGCGAGCCAGTACAGGACACTGCTCGAGAAGTTTCCGCCAGGTTGCTCATCCTCAGCAAAGGCTGACACGGACCCCGGCCGACCATCTGGTCGTTCGTTCGTTCGTCCGTTTGGTTTTGGATTTAATTTAATTTTTATCGGTAATATGAATTGTAGTAAAGTTTTTCACTTCTGAATTAGTTTCTTCCTTCAACTACGACATGAACCTAAAAGTCAAAACCATGCGTACATGTGGGCGGGAAAATAGGACCAACTGGCTGCGCACGCTGACTCCTCCAGAAAGGATTAATAAATCTGCTGGCATGGGATTGTCTGCACTGTAGTGGTGGCTTTGGATTGGAGGTGGTCAACACAAAATTGTCCTCCACTTGACAGCATCAAGACTTCGAAGCTCACACCAAGCCCGCCCAAGATGGTCAACACCGGTGCGCCGCAGAGTTTGATTCAAGAGAGATGATCTCACCATCTTATCATCTCATTTGAGGTAGTGGGCGGCTCTCTGCAAGTCTGGCACTACATGTGACCATCGCATCTTTGGAACTTGGTGATACCATCCATACTCTATTTTTCTTTTGATCTACCTTGAGGATTAATGAGTAAATTTATTGTGATCATTGTTGTGTTCTCATTTACTTTGAATTTTTCTTCAATTTTTTTTTTTTTTTTTTTTTTATTTATTTATTTAAATAGTTTTATTAATGCTAAGACTTTTTTTGAAATATTTAATTTTCATATTTCACAAACAATATCAGAATTGGTTCTTTGTAGGGGCAAGTTTTTTTTTAATCATCCTTTGGTTACTGAACAAACAAACTAGTTGCATTTCAATTTAAGTTACATCAAAATAATTATTAAAGGATTTTTTGCAAAAATGACATTGAAAACATCATCCCAAATAATTGAATATTTACTTATAAGGTATTTGTTAATATAATGTGCACAAAATTTAAGATCAATTAATTTAGTTTATGATAAGGAAAAGATCCAACTTTGTATTGGTCATCATTTAATAGATATGATTTTATATAGATTTTTAAAATCAAAGTATAAGTTAATATTTTTTTAATAAATAAATAAATAAATATATATATATATATATATATATATATATATTTCTTATATATCAATAATTTAGTAGTCATTATTTTAAAAAAATATTCACTTTTTTTTAAAACTTGAAGAATTTAAATTTCTAGTTTTAAGTAACATATGAATTATAAAAATAAATTCAACAAATCATGTATTAACTTTGTATACCTTTACAACTAACATCTAAAATTATATTGTAAGAATAAATTAAAATTAAATTAAAAATTAAATTAAAATATATAAATTAAAAATAATAATAATTTTTAAAATAATTTTCCTATTTTAAGTGATTCTTTTTAATATTGATCATTATAGATAAATAGTGATATTCATTAAAAAAACAAAAAATTCTTCTTCTTTAAAAATTTATTGATAATAAGTCAAGTTTTATAGATTCATTAGTTAATTATATCATGTTGTTAAGCTCCTCCCACAAAGTTATGCAATTATAATTTTTTATGTTAATTCTATTAAAATATTATTTAAAAGATAAGTTGCATTTTAATTTTTTATTATCTTTAAAATAATAAGATCCAATATTAAACAACTTAGTTGTAATATTTGATATGCTTTTGATTCATATATAAAAATTATAATAGATGCTTATATTATTTATATAAATAGAAATAAATAGAAGTAGATAAAATAAATATTTAATTTCTATTTATATAAATTTTAATCTTAATTTAATATTCTTTATTTTCTTTATATTTAGTAATAGCTATTCTAATTATTTTTTATCTTAAATATATATGTTTTTATTTTTATTTTTATTTTATTATTATTTTTATTTTCTCACTTCTTTAATAATGTATAAGTGTATTATATTTTAAATTTTATCTAAATCTATATCCTTGATAGTTTGACAAGCTTTATACTTATAATATCAAAGCTTAATCTTTCTTGATAAAGAATGGATTATCTCTTTTTCTTAAAAGCATCAAAGTATTTTAGAGGTTGTAGATTATCTTCTTTGAAATTAATATTTTTTTTCAACATCATTATTTTTTTAGTAGAAATTTTCAAGTCTTTATAAGTATAGCAAATTTAAAAGAAATAAATAATGCTATAATACAAATGAAAGAACATCTGAGAGATTTGATGCTTACTATACATCAATTTTATTTATTATATCAACTAATATAAAAAATAATTAATTATAAAGACATGATGATAACAAGAATTTCTTCATTAATTATATTGTTTCAAAAAATTCATATAAGTGTATTTATTAGGGAACCAAAAGTTATTCTTTTGAAAAAGTTTGATAGTACTAGATCTAAGTTTTAAGGATTTATTAATTAAATATAACTTTTCATTTAACTCCAACTTCTTAGTTATCCAATCTAAGCATCTTAAATCTAATCTATTAGAACTTATTTATTGAATCTGCTCTTTCTTAGCTCTTATCATTTTTAAAATAATAAGATTTTATATTAAACAACTTAGATATATTTTTGGTGGAATTTTGATCTATGTATAGATGAAAAGATACAACTTATACAACAATCAACAAAAATCTAAATCTTAGAATAAGAAAATTAATTTGTGTTAACATTGATATCATAATTTTGATAACTAGTAATTAATATTAAGTGTAATAATGTTGCATTCATTAATTAGTTATTTTAAAAATTTTAACTTGATATAAAGAAATTATTATTAAACTTACTTGATCTTTAAATTTTGAATCAAACTATTATTTTCACTATCAAATGCTATCAAATATTGTCAATTGGCTTTGTAAATTTTAATAAAAAAAACTATATGTTAATATCTTAATAATTCTATATAATTTTTTTATAAATACTTCTATTAACTAAAATATATTATCAAATATGAAAGACATACATATTGATATTATATATTTTAAATTTTTTACAATACAAAAAAAAACTTGACATTGATAAGAAAGATTATACTTGTATTGTAAAAAAATAAAACATATTATTCTATGTTGTCCTACAAAATAACAAAATTACAAGATAAGAAATACAATTTTATAAAAAAAACCTATTGGAAAACAAATTTGCTAAACATTAAGAATTATGTGGTTGGATTCTTGTATATTATTATCTTATAAAGATTTTATATTATCTTTTAAAATTTTTACTTACTTTTTAGTATAAATCTATTTAAGATCTAAAATCCTATTATTTCCACCTTGTTAGATTTTAATATTTTTTTTATTTTTTCGATAATTTTTTTATTAAATACCATAAAATATGATTAATATAGAAAATCAAATTTGTATATATAAAAGCCATAGATGGGCAATCTTTATCTTCAAAAGATGTAACCTATAAAATTTTATTGATAGAAGTAATTATAAAAGATCACAATATTGAATAATTTTTAATATTATAAAATCTTTAATCAATCATATTATTTTAGGATTATTGTGGTTTTAAATATAATTCCTAAGATGTCAATATATATATGGAATACTTGTTATTATGATAGTAAGTATCAAAAATGCAAGATAATGCGTTAGCAAAGAGACAAGGAAAAGATTACAAAACTAGAATGATTTCAAGAACAAAGAACTAGGATGTACCTTGATCTTGCTTCTTATCTATACTACAAGGCCTATGTCTTATTAAACCTTCTAAGAGTATCTTGAAAGATTTTAAATGATTGAAGAAGATTCTAAAAGACTAAGGCAAGTTTGAAAATACTAAAGAAGATTTTAAAAGATTTTAGAAGGCTATGGGAGATTCAAAAGGTTTTAAAAGACTATAGAAGATTCTAAAGAATATTCTAAAAGATTTTAGAAGATTCTAAAAAATTATGGAAGATTTTAAAAGACTACGGAAGGCTCTAGAAAATTTTGGAAGATTTTAAAATGGAATGACTTGAAGTATGTCCATGACAATGATGGTATTCAAAAGCTTCAAGTTCTTTGAGATGCTTATTACATATTGATAAAAAGAATGCATGATGTTATGTAATGATATAACTATTAAATGAAAGAAGAAAAAAATGATTATATTATAGAAGAACTCAAATAAAAATATTTTAAAAAATTATCTACAAAATATAGATAAAAAACAAGGGGGTAGAAAAATTTAAAAAGTGCTAATACTGCCTTCTTATAGAAGAGACTTCTATTTATTTTGTAGGGGCATAAATGAGCCAAATCAAAGTAAATAAGATAAATAATTAATATAGGTATCTTTAAAAAAGAGTTAAAAATAGGTTTTAATAAATTTTACTTCAAAATTCTAAAAATTGATATTTAGAGAGAATTAATTGTGAATGTAGATTGAAATCAGATCCTAAAATATAAAATTGTATGCCTATGGTAGATAGAGAGTTCTTTTGCAAATCAAAGAATAGAATTTGAAAGTAGACTTTAGAGGGTTTTTTTAAACATTAGTTGTAAGTGACTTGGATAAATATTGACTTTGCAAAAGCTTTATAAAATTAGGATTGTTTTGGATATCTCGGATTTTTGTGAAATAAAAAAGAATTTATTTTTTTAAATATTTTGTAAGTTTGATAATAGATCCACAAGTAAAATTTTATAGATTTGTGATTATATTTGTATTAAGTGTATACTATAAATTTGAGCTTGATCAAATGGTTAGATTGAAGATTATTGAAGTTCAAGTGGGTCACAGTCTTAAAAATTGGATTTTGAAGGTCAATGAGGATTCCTAAGATATCTAATAATTTTCTAGTTGGATTGAAGTGAAAATTATGTGTATAGGTGGAATATTTGATTTTCTACATATTTATAAATTTTGGAAGCAATTTAATAGTGCAAAAAGAAGATATCAGCACTATGAAATTATCATTTAGGCAATTGGCCTACATCCAAGCAAATTTTTGGATTTATCTTTTATTTAGTGAGTTGGATCTTCTTCAAAATTTTTATGCCTTTTGCAAACTTAGTTTTTGAAAGGTGTGCAAATTTTGAATTAAAATCAATAGTTTAATCATTAGTTATTAAGATTTCAATCTGCTATAGGATTTGTTAGAATTTAATTAGGGATTGTTAGGATTCATTTGGGATTTGACTATAATTTCATTAGGATTTGATTAGGATTTGACTAGGATTTTATTAAAATTTTATTATGATTTTTTTAGGATTTAGGATTTAACTAAGATTTTATTAGGATTTTTTTTAGGATTTAGAATTTGATTAGGATTTCATTAAGATTTTATTAGGACTTAATTAGAATTTGACTAAGATTTTATTAGAGTTTTATTGAGATTTATTTAGGATTTAAGGTTTGACTTAAATTTGATTAGGATTTGATTAGGATTTGATTAAAGTTTGATTATAGTTTTTATTTTTAATATTTAATAGAATTTTAGTTTTAATATATTTTTTATATTCTTATATTAATATTTCTTTAAAAATTATTTGTTATTTCTTTATAAATTTTTATATTTTTTTAAAGAACTTTTTTATATTTTTTTAAGTAATTCTTTAAAAATTTAATTGAATTTCTTTAATATTTGAGCATACTTATTAATCTTTAATATAAAATATATATATATATATATATATATATATATCTAGTAGAGATGTTAAAACTTGTTGTTATAATTTTTTTTTAATTATTTTATCTTTTATAGCTAGATGCTTAGTGCATTCTCAAGCAAGACTTTATATAATACAACATATTTGGTGAACCTGACATAAAAAATTTGAGGTGGAAGGTAATAGGATTTTTGATTTATTTGAATTATTGAGAAGGAAGGTAAGAAAATGGAAGGAGGAGCTATAGGTGGTACTTTAAGTAGAGTTATAAGTGAAAGTATCAATATAAGATAAAATATATATTTTGATTCTAACTCTGCAAGCATATTTGAAGCATTTGCTTTATTTATGCAACATCAATAAGTTAAAGATCACAAAGAAGGTATGACAAACAAAACATTACAAGTGATTGTAGACAAGATCGATCAATTTAAAGAAAATGATATTACAAAGTATTTGAAGTGTTATGTAAAAGAAATGAAACTGAAGCATGTTTTCAAGAAGGAAATGGTTCAATTATTTGAATTGTCAAAGACACAAGAATATAAAATAATAGGTTTGAATCAGAAAGAAGTTTCAAGAAGAAATTGATAAGGACTTGTCAAGAACACGGACTAAAACAAATGCATAAGTTAGTAAAAACTATGTCAAAAGAAAATAACTAGATAAAAATAAAGAAATATGTATATTCAAGAAGAAATTGGAATAACTATTACCAAAGACTAGAAAATACATGAGACTCTTGAATTAGACTAAAAATAAGAAAAGAATTGATAAGAATGAAGAAGGCTTTAGTCTTCTCTCTACATATACTATTTATCTGAGAGCTACGTGGTGGTGTTCTATAAGACCTCCAACACGTGTCTAATTTGCAAGACAAATGTCAAACTTATAAAACAAGTTTCCTACATGTGCGCCATGTACTTAGCTTATTCCATAAGCTACCAACATGTACAACATGTGGCTAGCTTGTTGGCTAAGTTTTTAACCTATCAATCACTTCTAAACATGTATAAAGGTGATTCCGCGTTTATGAAGCTTCTAGAAAGCTTTTCTATAAAATATTATGAAATTAATTTATTTTATCTACTTCTATCAATCTATATTAACTAAATAATTATTTGAGTAATTCTTATGTTTGTGACATTATCTCCCCTTTTAAGAATGAGTTCCACAAGGAGCGGTGATTACATATTGAGGAAGTCCGGGATATATCGAATTGTACTTGCCACATACTTTGATCTTTGTTCCCTTTGAAGGTAGTTGATAGGCCCTTTCAACCATTGATAGTATTCCATACTAGGGCAAGAGGACCGCCCTATTATTTGATCATTGTTGAGGCTTTCATAACTTCCTTCAAAGAAAACATTTGAAACACTATCAGGAGTAATTCATATCTGTAAAAGTATCACCAAATAGCGAGAGTCTCTTCTATGGTCATGATACCAAACACACTATATTTTACCATCAATCCAAGGAAGAATATATAGTTCTTAAGGATCTTCATCTCTATTCCATCATCTTAAAGGTTGTGATAGTTATAATATCTTGTCCAATAAGTCAGCAAACGATGGTTCTTGAGTTGAATTCACTAGTTGTTGATCCTCTATGTCTTTAGTATAAAGTAATTTAAAGAAATAACAAATAATGATACAAGATAGAGTAAAACCTCTATAAAACTTATTTTGCTTTATAGCAAAGATTTTTTTAACTCTTTATCTTGATTTTGATAGATGTTATCAATAAAACACATTGACTTTTGCTGATGTGTTTGTTAGATTTTTGGATGGCTTCCATATGTGTTCACTAATATAGTATCCATTCTAATGTACAAGATATTATATTTGATTTTGGTGTCGCCTTGAATCTAAAATCTCTTCTATCTCAAATTCTTCATTGTTATCTACCTCTATAAGAGGCGGTGGTATTTATCTTTTTTTTTTGTATATCTACTATTTTGTATGGCTTGAATAGTAATATATGTAATACACGATGGATCTTCATAAATTTTGGTAGGTATAATTAATAAGCAATTAGATTGATTTATCCACAAATAAAAAAAAGTCTAAGCCTACAATAATCTAGCTTGTCGTAAGGATGAATAGTCTTGATATTATGACAAAGTAATCATATCTTATCACCCATATGGAATTGAGGTTGTTCCTTGCAATAGATATTTGCATTGATTTTTTGTAGTTCTTGAGCTTTCTTTAATTGTGTCTTCATTATTGCATATAGTTCTAACAATCGATTTGCCAAATCTTCTGCTATAGGATTATCAACATTTGAAAAGTCAAAAATATCAAGTTGTAGATGATAATCATAATTTAGAAAAAATAGAGTTTGTTGAGTAGACAAATATACTGAATTATTATAAGTAAACTTTGCTAATAGTAAAAGAAATGTCTAATCATCCTGATGATAATTGATGGTATATCTCAAATATTACTCCAAAACTTGATTTATTTGTTCCATTTGTCCATCAGTTTGAGGGTGGAAAGCTGAAGATAGTTTTATATCCACCTTCAATATTTTGAAAAGAATTCTCCAAAATCTTGATACAAATTTTGTTTCTCTATCTGATATAATATCCCTTGGTAATCCATGATAGCGATAGATATTATCAAAGAAGAGTTTAGTTGTTTTGAAACTTATTAGCAAGAATCTAATAAATAATTTATTCTTAATAAAAAAGACAAATAACTTAAAGATTTTTAAAAAGATAATTTTTATTTATAAAACCTTTTGTATTTAAGTGGGTTTATACAAATAGGTTCAAATTGCTACAAAACCTTTCAAAATCTTATTCACTTACAAGAATTTATTTCTTTCCAAATTTTAGAGTTCAATAACTCTTGATTCAATTATTTAGTTTCTATAAAATTTTCTTCAAAATATAGATAATCTTCTTAAATTTCATCACAAGAAAGAATCGTCTATAAATTTGCTTTTGATCATGTGATATCTTAAAAATCCTAGTAGGTGCTTAAAACCATAGCTCACAGACACCCAAGTATTATTTTCCTCATATCTCACAAATCCAAAATTTTAATGCCACAAAAATTTTGTACATAGTCTTGTGATATAAATATATACACTTTAAAAAATTTTGAGTCAAAAATCTATCAAATTGCCTAAGATATAGCTCAAAACATAACCACTAGTTAAGTAAGGTCACTGACTGTCTTTAGCTTACAAGTACTAATTTCAACTCATAAGATTTCTTTTATCCTAGCTAGGATTTTATTCAGCTATTTATAAAAAATATAGCCAAAAAATTGTTCTTTCTAATTCTGATTGTTGATCCTCTATTGCTCTCTTTACGCACAAGTTGTACCCAAAAGAATGAGAGTAGTTACAATTTTGACACCTTAACTTTGAGCACCTGTATCTCTTTCATAAAAAGTCCAAATATATAAGATTTTCACTAAAATCATATCCAAAAACTCAAGCATACTGACTTTTATCTCTCATGTTCGACTCCTTTCTAAATACAAATCCTAATCTCTAATAAATCCTCAGGCAACTTCTTCAAAGTCCATTGGGCATGATTTTTGGCCAATAGGAATAGAGACTTCTATCATAAATCTCCATTCATCCACATAGATGGCCTAACTACCTCCTTTTACACTAAAAATCCCTTTCTAATCCTTCTTCTTATAAGATTTACATAATATGTGTTCTAAATATCAAATAAAAGAAGTAAATAAGAACTTAAGGATCACCAATGTCTAACAAAGGTGACTTAAATTATACAAAAGTTACTATCAATATAAAATCAACTTCAAAATTACTATCAAAAAGAAAAAATAAGATTATATAAACTTCAATAATAATCCTTTTAATGGATCCCTTCTTAACTAACAACCTAATCACATCCTATAACCAATAAAACCTACTATTATAGCTTTTATTTAATTATATAATAAATTGTACATTAAATATATATGTACAATTTTTTTCACATAATAGCCGAACCACAATACAATGTCATGTTGTAACACGTTTATATAATAAAAAACATGAATAGGAATAATTTCTATTTAATACTTGATTATCTTAGTTCAATAGGAACTTAAGATACTTAAGAAAAGGTATATGAAAGCCTTTTATATTATTTTCTTGTTTTAATAGCAGATAGATAAAATTTAGTTATTAAATTTTCCTTCTAGATTGTACAAATTCTATTATTGCTTTTAAAAAGCCATTAGTTAATAAAAATAGGATAAAAAAGATAAATAGTTAATATGGTTGATACTAGGGATAAGTTAAGGATAGGATTAGGCTTAAAAATCCTTAGAATAAGTTAGATTGATACCCGGGGATCGACCATGTATGAGACAGGATCAAAATCAGACCTCTGATCACAAAAATGGCTACTAAGGGTAAGAAGCTAGGTCATTTGGAGATTGGCAATTAGAATTAGAGAATTAGCTTTAAGTTGGTTTCAATGATGTCAAGCTTGTTTCTATAGGATTTGGGAAGACTTAGCAATTGCTATTTAAAGTCAAAGTTTATTTTGGAGGTTAAGTTTTATACAATAAAGTTAAGACCAGTACTTTCAGCTATTGTGTGCAATTGAAGTGACATCTAGGATTGAAAATTTAACAATGTGTGGATGATTGAGTTTTCTAAGATTGAGTGAAAATCTGCAATAATCTAATAGTGTAATCAGGATTTATGTGATCTTTAATATGAAGAGGTACCAAAAATTGGCAGTTTAGGGTTGTTTAGAGTTTTTGCAATATCTATAGATATACTAGTCAAATCAAGGTGAAATTTGGCATACTATTAGAAGACTTAAAGATAAAGCTACTTATGAATTTTTAGCTAAGGTTAATAGTTAGAGAAGGAGAAATTACTATTGGGATATCTATATCAACTTCCAAGTTGATGGCTGAGTGACATTAGTATAGTTTTTGGTAAATTTTTAACAAATTGTAAGTTGGATTGTATTGAAACTTTCTAAGCATATAGAAGATTTATATTTACATTTGTGTACAAAATTTTATATCAAATTAATGATCAAATTAAGATTTATAGCTTACTGAATTTCATTGACTAAGATTAAGACTTGTAAGAAAAATCCTAGTTTCTTGATTGTGACAAGTAACAAAGTAATTGTGGTTTATATATAGATGAAGTTATCAAAAAGAGTATTTTTAAGCATTTTGTATTGATTTAAGTACTCTCATATTGTTATTTAAACTATATTCGTCTTATATTAAAAATACCTGTTAAAGATTCTTGGATATATGTGGAATGCAATTTCACCCTCTACAATCAAGTACCCAGCGTATTCTCAAATAAGACAACACGTAATATGACAATGCAATATAAGATTGGTACAAATATAAAAGGTATCTTCAAAGCCTCAAATGATGCTTCTATTTCTTTGCTCTACTCGAGTTTGTCTTTACAAGTTAAGCATGTAAGTGAAGTTATAACTTGCAAAAAATTCTTGATAAAGATTTGATAGTAATTGACAAATTCTAAAAGGCATTGTACATCTCATACTATTTTTGGAAGCTTCCAATCCATGATTGTCTGGACTTTCTTAGAATCCATTTTGAAACTATCATTTGAAATGATGTATCCTAAGAAGTCAACTTGAGTAGTGTGAAATATATACTTTTCTATCTTGATATATAATCTTGCATCTCTAAGTTTTTGTAATACACAACAAACATAAAATTTATATTCTTCTATATTCTTAGAGTAGATCAGAATGTCATCTAAATAATAGACAACAAAATCATCCAAAAATTCACAAAATACGTCATTTATAAGATGTTGAAAAGTAAATGGTGCATTTATAAGTTTGAAAGGCATGACATTTTATTCAAAATGTTCATATCTTGTTTGAAATACAATCTTCCATTCATCACTTTTTTTGATGCGCACTAAGTTATATATTCCTCTTAGATCTATTTTTATATAGATCTTAGCTTGATTCAATTGATTAAAAAATCTAGATATTAGAGATAGAGGGTATCTATTCTTAATGATAATCTTGTTAAGTCCTCGATAATCTACACAGATCCATAGTGATCCATCTTTCTTTTTTACAAACAAGATAAGACTTTTTGTTGGAAATTTTGAATGGCATATGAAATTCTTGGTCAAGTTTTCATCAATGTATTTCTTGAATTCAGCCAATTTATTCTCGGATAGATTGTACATTGGTCCAAATAAAAGATGAGTTCTTTCTTTGAGATCAATTGAGCAATCATATAGATGATGCTTTGCAAGAATGTCTGCATTCTTCTTCTCAAAAACGTCTTGATAATCTTCATATTGGCTTGGAATACCACTTGAAGTGCTTCCACCATCAAAAATGGATGTAGCATAAATAATAAAAGATGATCTTTCTTTTGCTTCATTCATAAAAGCTATTATATCTATAAGTAAATGTTTTATTATACTAGACTTATGATTTGTTATTTGATTTATGAAACTCTTATTAATGCTTTGAAAAAAATTAAGTCTACAAAAAATCCAATCTATTCAAAGATTATATTTTTTTAACCATGATAAATCTAAAATATCTAGATTAGATGGAGGTTTAATTATATTAAAGAATATACATCTATTATGACCATCTATTGTTACATTTATAGGAAGGATTTCATAAGTAACATCTCCAAAAGATAATGGACGACCATCTATGGTTTTTACATATACGGATTTAATTTTTTGTATTGAAAGTATTCTATGATTTTTAACAAATTTTTTATCTAAAAATTATGCTAAAGCTTATGAATCTAATAAGGCAGAGGCATTGTGAATTTAAGGTTCCAAATAGACATCTATTATAAAACAAGGAGAGGGTTCTGAGGAAAGGATAGGACTTTTACTAAGAATTGTACAAGATTTTAGCTACATGGTGTCGTGAAGTAAATACATCCATATATAGAAATCTAACTTAACTATCTTTTCTTCAAAATTTTATTAAGTTCTTTCTTTCTTCTACCTAATCTAAGTTTTTATATAGTTTAGGAAAAATTTCTCACTTTCTTTCTTTTTCTTTGGTTAAATTTTTACCTTATCTTTAATCTTAACTTTAACTTTGATCTAGCCTTGAAACTTTCTTTTATTTCTTTTATCTTTTTTCCAATCTTAGATTTTAATAGATTCAGGGTTATATTTATAGATATAAGGAGTTTTGACTTTGAGGTTGAATTTAAGATTTATCAAGGATAAATAGTAGATTTGGATGTCAATAGTCGGCTACCATTAATAGTGCTCACTTGGAGGATTAGATTTGGGATTTTTATAACTTTAAACTATTAATTGTTGACTTGGACTTTGAAGACCTTGGCTGCGACTTCTTTGACGAACTTAGAGGAGAAGAAGACGGGGTTTTTTGGCAAATGCAGAGAGGTATTCAGAGAGAGCTTCTTCTTGGCATGAGTTTAGGTGGTAGAAACACAGGATTCAGGGCTTAGATGAGAGAGATATGCTTGTTTGAACTTAGACTACTAATATGACATCTATTGTCACTTTTCAGGGTATATTAGAAGTTTTAAGATACTAGCAAGAAATCAAAAAGTTGGGTCAGAAACTAGACTTCAAGCTACACATTTTACATCCAAGAATTGATAGAAATGAATTTAGAATGAGTGAGATATGGCTAGTTAAACCCAGCAATCTAAACTGGGGTTTTGAAGAAGTTAGATAAATAGAAGGATTTGCTTTAAGCTAGAACTTGAGTTTCAAGAAGAATTTGAAGCTCATTTTTTGTGTACATATTACTTATACTATAAAGAGTCTATGTCTAAAATCTCATATCAATTGAAACTTTGATTAGGGAGTAATAGAAAATTTGTTCTCAGGTATCTAGGGTTTTGACTTTTAAAAGTATCTGCCAAGGATTTGGTGATATCTAACGATTAGCAATGAATTCATAGCTCAAAATTTATGTGATGAGGATCAAAGGTATGAGTTATGTTTTCTCAAATTTTGAGCTTATTTGAACGGCTGGATCTTTAATTATGAATTTTCAAGTTTTGGATTGAGATTTGACTTCTAAAAGTATTTGCCAAGGATTTGGTGTTATCTAACGATGAACAATGATTTCACAGCTCAAAAATTATATAAAAATAGTCAAAGGTATGAGATATGTTTTCCCAAATTTTGAGCTTATTTGAACAGCTGGATCTTCAATTATGAATTTTCAAGTTTTAGGTTGAGATTTGACTTCTAAAAGTATTTGCCAAGGATTTGGTGTTATCTAACGATGAGCAATGATTTCATAGCTCAAAAATTATGTGACAATAGTCAAAGGTATGAGATATGTTTTCCCAGATTTTGAGCTTATTTGAACGACTGGATCTTCAATTATAAATTTTCAAGTTTCGGATTGAGATTTGACTTCTAAAAGTATTTGCCAAGGATTTGGTGATATCTAATGATCAACAATGAATTTACGGCTCAAAATTAATGTGACAAAGATCAAAGTAATGAATTCACGGTTGAAATTTTTTGTGAAGATGACTAAAGAAGTGAACTCTATGCTTCCAAAATTTGAACTTATATAAACGGCTGGATTTCGATTTATAAATTTTCAAGCTTTTAGTTTGTTGATTTATTATACGCATGGTTTTGTGACTATAAAAGAAAAATTTAAAAAAATTTGTGCATATTGGATCCAACTTGATTGTAAAGAGGGACCTTGCGTGTACCTGAAGCGGACTTTCGCCACGACAACGGTTCCTATTATAGTTGGACAAACTCGTTTTTTGATATATTGTCTTTTTTGACAGCCATACTTCTCATTTTGTAGTTACGTGGTTTCTTTGGACAATATTGAGTAATATGCTTAGATTCTCTATAATATAGATATAATCCTTCTTGACAACAACAAGTTTTTTTTTATTCAATAAGAGATTTAAAATATATTGCATCAATTTGCATGTCTTCTATTTCTACATTTACGTATTAAAAAGACATTGTTGTTGCCATTTTATCATAGTAATATTGAGGTTTTCTTGTATGACTCTCAGATTGAAATTTATAAAGCTGATTGTTATATTTTACAACAAAATTAATTGCTTGGCTTAATGTGTGAGGATCAAATAAATTGAACATTAATTTCTTTACCTCATATTGTAATCCATAGAGAAATTGGCTAATGAGTATAACATCATCCCACTTGGTGTCAATTATTAATTACCAGAATTGTAAAGTATATGATGTCATTAATTGATTGTCTTGTGGCAAGATGCAAATCTTATTGGTTGCGATACAAATTGTATCATGTTCTCCATACATAGATTATAATTCCATTAAGAATGCTTTCAAATTATCTAATATTGGATCATGTCATTCAAAAAAGGATGAAAACTATGATAAAGCAGAGCTTGATAGTAGTGCTCCAATAAACCTAACTTATGACCCTTAGGTTGGATAGCTTTGGAATTGAAGTTCAATTATCAATTGTACTTGATTGATGAATCCTCAAAACTTAGATCTGGTGCCATCAAACTTCTCCGGCAAACTAATTTTTGGTTCTTTGATGCTTGAATGGTATTCAATCGTAGGTGAAGTGGTATAGCTTGAAGCAACTTGAATCATCTCTATATCTTCACTTCATGCTGATATTGTTGCTTTTTATAGTGGTGCATTGAATTGATGCATTGCAAGTATTAATTCTCTCATTTATTCTTGCATTTGTGTCATTGCACTCTTTATTTCAGCAAGCTCTATCATGATACTACAATAGAAAGGGAGAAAAGTATTTATTCTCATTACAATATTCAAAGAATAAATAAAAAATTCTAGAAACAATATCAATTTAGAAGTGGATAATCTACAACTTCTAATATGCTTATGTCTTATCAAAAGAAAAGGATAATCCACTCTTAATGAAGAAAAGATAAAGCTTTGATATTGTAATCTTTAGGGTTGTCAATCTATCAAGGATACAAACTAAAACAAATGCATAAATTAATAAAAACTATGTCAAAGAAAAATAACAAGATAAAAATAAAAAAATAAATATATTCAAGAAGAAATTTAAATGGCCATTGCTAAAGACTAGAAAATACATGAGACTCTTAAACTAGATTAGAATCAAGAAAAGAGTTGACAAGAATAAAAAAGGCATCACTCTCATCTCTATATATATACATTATTTATCTAAGAACTACATGGCGACCATCTATAGGACCTATAACATGTGTCTAATTTGCAAGACACATGTCAAATTTGTAAGACAAGTTTCCTACATGGGCGCCAAGTATTTAGCTTATTCCACAAGCTACTAATATGTGCAACACATGGTTAGCTTATTCCACAAGCTACCAACATGTATAACATGTGGTTAGCTTGTTGGCCAAGTTTTTAATCTATCAATTACCTATAAATATGTATAAAGATGATTTTTTATTTATGAAGCTTCTAAAATGCTTCTAAGAAGCTTCTCTATAAAATATTATCAAATTTATATATTTTATCTACTTCCGTCTATCTATATTAACTAAATAATTATTGGAGTAAATCTTATGTTCATGACAAGACTTGAATTATCTAGATGTATACATGAATAATACCAAGAAAGGTGAGCTAAACCTCTAAGAGATGCATTGTCGAGATTGAAGAATTCTTTAGCCTTGGCTCTAATATATATCTATATCTAAGAAGCTTCTTGAGCAGCTTTCATCAAATTAAGAAGCTTCTTGAAGTGCTTTTACTAACTTAGAAGCTTCTTGAGCTCCTTGTATCAACTACAAAGCTTCTTGAGCTACTTCCACCAATTAAAAAGCTTCTCAAGTGACTTCTATTAATTTTAAAATTTCTAAAATGTTTTAAAAGGTTCTATAAATTTTTGAAGTATATATCTCTAACATCATCCTCTTTTCTAGCAATGAGTTTTAAGAGGAGTTCATACTTTTAGGAATCTTCTTATATATATTGTCATGTTGTTACACATTTACATAGTAAAAATATAAATAAGAATGATTTTTTAATTAATATTGAATTATCTTGATTTAATAGGATTTAAAGATATTTAAAAAAGATTTTATGAAAGCCTCTTAGATTATTTTCTTATCTTAATAGCTGATAGATAAGAATTAATTATTAATTTTTTCTTTTAGGTTGTAAAAACTCTTTTACCACCTTAAAAAAAACTATGAATTAATAAAAATAAAATAGAAGAAATAAAATAGAATTATTGAAAGAAAAAATGAAGATAAAGATTTTAGAGCTCTTTTTTGTATCATATTTTAGTCAATAGTTTACAATGCCTAAGTAAAATAGATCATTATGATTTATTCAAGATATGCAGTCAATAAATGTAATAATTATTAAGAATGTAAGAATTGGACTAATAGTAGATGAATTTGTTGAAGCATTTATAAGAAGAACAATTTGTTGAATGGGTGATTTGTATTCAAGGTATAATGAATCTCAACTTACAAAAGAAAGTAGATACATGACAACAATGAGAATACCACTTTGACTGGTTAGAATGTGTACTCTTCTTCAAGATGCCACTAACTTAGTTGCACCTATGATGAACGGGATGAACAAGATGTTGAAGGATTTTATTCTTAAAAAGATTATATTTTTTCTAGATGATGTTTCTATTAGAGGGTGCAAAGAAGAAGATAAGGATGAAACTTTAGATAAGAGGAGGTATTGCAAGTATATTATTGATTATATATAAGATTATAAAAAGATATTGAATTAATTTGAAGAAGTTCATTTTACATTATCGGATCCAAAATTTTCATTTGAAATACAAGACATTTATGGAAGAAATTTGAATCTAATCAAGGTTGATGCAATTGGAAGAATGAAAGAGGATTGTAGTTCTTTAGAAATATATAGATTTTTGGATGTATATTCTACCATATTTGGATTATTTACTATATTGACATAGCAAATCTATTATATGTATTATTATTCAAAGGTTATTATTGTAAATGAAAAATAAAGCATACCAAAGTAGTGTAGAGATTAAATAAATTATTAACATTACCTCCAATATTCAAAAAAATTGATTATAAGTACAATAGAATATTTATTTTTACAGTGAATACTAGTCCAATTGCCATTGAATGAGTTGTATGTCATGGACATACTTTAAGTCATCATATTTTAAAATCTTTTGTAATCTTCTTAAATCTTATATAATTTTTTAGAATCTTTTATAATCTTTTAGAATCTTTTCAAATTTTTTTTAATCTTCTAAAATCTTTTATAATTTTTTAAAATATTCTATAATCTTTTGAAACCTTCTAGAATCTTTTTCAATGTTTTAGTATCATGGACGCAAAATTTAGATTGGAAGTCTAAATAAGAAGTTCCAGAAGAATTGGCAAGAACTAGATTAATCAGATGAATACAAGAACAAGACTAGAGAGGTGAACTAAAGCTCCAAGAGATGTGTTGTCGAGATTAAAGAACTCTTCAACCTTGATTCCAATTTATACTCCTACTTAGGAAGCTTCTCAAGCAACTTCTACCAATTAGGGAGCTTTTCAAGCAACTTTCATCGACTAGGAAGCTTTTCAAGCAACTTCTATCAATTAGGAAGCTTCTCGAGTAACTTCTATCTATTTGGAAGATATTAGAAGGTTCTGGTAGGTTTTAGAGAGTTTTAGGAACCTTTTAGAATATTCTAGAAGGTTCTAATAAGTATGTCCTTGACATCACCTCCTCTTCTAGCTTCGAGGTCTCTGAAAAGCCATTTGAGATGTATGCTCACAAACATAGAAAATCAAAGATTTGGTACATAGTCTCTGCAATATACTCCAGTTGTCATTCATGAGGCAGATAATTCATAGATCCTTGTAGCTATCGGTAATGACCAATACCTTCTACTTGAAACCATGCCTGAACTTTTGTGTCTTCATTGTGGAAGCGGCTTAAAAATATTATTTTGCCACTACTTTCATGAGCTAGTTCAACTTCAAAGACAATCACAAGTGACTTGCTACTTGGTATTCTTTGACGTCTTCTTAGTTCTTCTAATTCTTCATGTCGAGGTCGACATCGTGAGCTACTTGGTTGAGATGGCATCACTAGTATAGTATCCTCATTCCTACTAGCCATATCTAAATATACTCTGAGATTATATATTTTGAAAGTACAAGTAAGCAAAACGCAACAAATTATATTTCGATAAGACCTGAATCTTCCTTATACATTCCTTCATAGAAGGCTTCATCGTCATGTTTCATCAATGGTTGATTTTTGGTTTATCAAGATTTTGCCAATAAAATTCTTGTACCTTTTACAATGCATTTGTTACATTTTTTGTTGGCTCCTAAGTCTGCTCGTTTATATCATAGCCATGTCATTGAATTAAATATTCCAATTTTTTCCATTCCCATTACAAATCAAGGACTTGTTCCACCTCATATTCCCCGTGGTCCTCGATTTCAACACAAGGTGATAGTGGCTGTATCCATTGTCGTACTATAATTGCTTACAATATGTAAAATCCACTCAAAATGCCTAATATATTTATAGATTTAGATATGTGTTAGAATGGTTAGTAAGTTAAATTAAAAATGGTTGATAGAAGAAACTTTATTTTATTTTATTTTACCTATTTAGTTATGGTATTTAAAAATTATAAGATCTAAATGTTTAGTATGAAGCCTTGAGAGAAGGTGGGGACTTAAGGATGAAAATTTAAGCTAGTAAGGGGCTAATTGGGAGGGATGAAATCAAGCCATGGTCGGATGAAGGCAAGGAATAGAGAACTTCATCCCTATTGGTCGAATACCATGCCCAATGGGCTTTGAGGAGGCTGCCCGCGACCTTAACAAGGGTTTTCGGCGACTTCAAAAAGGGGATTTGCAATTTCAGAGGTAGGGTTGTAAAGTTTAGGGTTTTGGATATAGTTTGAGAGGAAATTTTAGGCGATTTGGAGTTAGGGTGAAGAAGTTATACTTGTTCAAAGTTAAAGAGTGGATTTCATACATACTGTCACTCTTTTGGGATTTCGCGGAGTTTTACGGAGGCTTTTGGAGATCGGACGGTGCGGTTGGAAAGGTGATTTCAAGATTTACGTCTATTACGAAGGAATTCTTAAGTTTTGAGTTTAGACAAAGGAGATATGAAGAGTTGAAGACAGCACATCCAATTCCAAGGCAGTAAGCATACCGTGTTGTTAATAGTTATGCTTTGAGCCAAAACTTGAGTTTTCAGACAAAATTTTGGCTCAAACTTCTTGGAGAATGTGAAAATTTGTGTTAAGAAGCAATACATACAAATTTCATGGAATTTGAGCTTATAGTTTGTGAGATATGAAGAAATTTGTATGCGGGTGTATAAAGACAAGGGTTTGAAGCGACTGTTAGGGTTTTCAAGATATCTCAAGATCCGCAATGAATTTGTGGTCGAAAATTGTTGGAGAGGTTGATAAGAATTCATCAGTACTTCAAATAAAATTTTACTATGTTTGGGCAGTCGGATTAGGAGATATGAGATGTTGAAGTTTGGGAAAATTTCCACATAAAGATATATAAGGTTTTAGAGGATTTTATCACACTTTGGATGTTGTTAGTTACTTGAGGCTTATGTATTTGATGTTATTTCTCAAAAGGGAAAAATATATATATATAAACTTTGAGTTTTCCTCATTTTTGAAGCTTGATTGAGAAATTAGCGACAGCTAGAAGCCCAGCGCTTTCTTGAGGCAGATTCTCTCTACTCCGACATCGTCCCAATAAAGTTGATTTGCTATAAGCTTCTAGAAGAAAAACATGAATGATTGGATGTACCTTCATAAATGTGGATAGTTTCAGCCAATAAGCCACCAGATTGATTTGCTTCTGAATTCAAAATGGTCCCAACCTCCTATATTCCAACTTATCGTAAGGTTGAGTGGTCTTGATATTTTGTTGCAAGAGCCAAATCTTAACTCCAATTTAAAAAATAAGAGAATCTTTTTGAAATTTATTTACAGAAGCTTTGTACAAGTCTTGAGCTACTTGTAACTAGAGCTTCAAGGTGGTCTAGATCTCCCTTAAATGCTTTGCAAGATCTTCAGCTTCTAGATTTTTATCTTTGAATTTATCCAACAAATTGAATTTTGTATGATATCCATAATTTATAAAGAAAGGTGTTTGTTGGATTGAGGCGTGAATCAAATTGTTGTATACAAACTCCGCTAATGGTAGATATGTAGTCCAATCATCTTATTGATAGTTGATTGCATATTATAAATATTGCTCCAAGACTTAGTTAACTTGCTCTGTTTGACCATCGATTTGAGGATGGAAGACAGAAGAGAGTTTGATATCTACTCTCAATATGTCAAAAAGCGACTTCCAAAACTTCAATATAAATTGAGGCCCTCGGTCCGAAATAATGTCATCTGATAAACCATGATACCAATATATATTGTCAATAAACAATCTTGCTATTTCTTCATCAGAAGTTATTTTTCTACATGGAACAAAATGTATCACCTTTATAAACCGATATACCACCACGTAGATAGCATCAAATGTTGTAAAAGGTGATAAATCTATCATGAAGTCCATAGATATTAAAGACCAGAATTGTTTTGGAATTGGCAGAGGTTGTAAAAGCCCGTAAGGGCGATGTCGAGGATTCTTTGATCTTAAACAAAGATCACATAATAGTACAAAGTTCTTCACTACCTTCTACATTTGGAGCCACCAAAAGTCTTGGAAAATAAGCTCTATTATTTTATTGAATCCAAAGTGACCTGTTGTCGGAAAGTCATGTCGAGATTGAAAAATACGAAGTCAAATTGGTCCTTCTAGAATGTGTAGATGATCTTCAAAATATAACAATTTGTTATCATGGTAGAGAGAATTTGCCTCAAAAAAGCACTGGGCTTCTAGTTGCAACTAAATACTCAACCAAGATCAAAACTAATAAAATCCTCAAATTTATATAAAAGTCTTTTTATTAGGGCTATTACATCAAATACATTAGTCTTATTTCACAAAAATTGTCAAAGACATATTTATTAGAATCTTCTAGAATATTCTAGAAGTTTCTTAGAACTCTCTAAAACCTTCCAAAGCCTTCTAACATCTTCCTAGTTGGTAGAAGTTACTTAAAAAGCTTCTTAGTTAGTAGAAGTTGCTTGAGAAGCTCCCTAGTTGGTGGAAGCTGCTTGAGAAACTTCCTAAATAGGAGTATATATTAGAGTTGAGGCTGAAGAGTTCTTCAGTCTCAACAACACATCTCTTGGAGCTCTAGCTTACCTCTCTGGTGTTGTTTTTGTACTCATCTGAATAATCCAGTTCCTGTCGGTTCTTCTTGAACTTCTTGTTTAGACTTCAAGTCTATATTTTGTGTCTGTGACAATTTGTCAAGACTACTCTCACCTTAGATATCAGAGCTAGTTCCTTCTTGTTGGAGTGTGGATTATTCTTCTTCTTGAAGGTACACTAGTATTTTAGAGGTTGCGGATTACCCTCCTCTAAACTAATATCTTTTTGTCATAATATTGGAGTCTTATTCTTCTTGGAAAGAGTGGATTACCCCTCTTCTTGAAGGTCTTAAGGCGTTTTAGAGGTTGCGGAGTACCCTCTTCTAAACCAATATTTTCTCCTTGTAGAAACAATTACTTCTTTTCTCTTAGAATGGTTGGAGGTCAAGACATTAATATGAGTGAAAGTTTGGAGTAAAAAATGGACGCCATTATGAATGCTCTTGCTACGTTATCACAGAGAACTATGGTGATGGAAAGAGTCTTTCGAAGACTTTATAATGCTGGAGCATCCGGAATAGCACAATTTGGGCTTCATCAGCCTCGAGCTTCTGTACCAGAAGAAGTAGCTTTACTTGTGGTTCAACGAGAACCATTACTTCCATAAGGAAAGGAACCTCAAATTAGCCTTCTAGACAAGTTTGATGACATACGCTGTCGGGTAGAAAGAATTTGCCTTGGAAAAACGTCGGGTTCCTAGTTGCTACTAGAACTAGTAGGGAACATAAGAGGAAGCCTTACAAGTATCTTCTATACTTGCACTATATTTGTTCAAGCTTTCAAATTATATTTATATTATACTTGTACAAGTCTTATATAAATATTAAGTATAAACACTTGAATAATACTTATATAAATACTTGTATAATACTTGTATAATACTTGTATCAAATAATATTAATCCTTGGTATAATACTTGTACAAATACTTATACAAATATTATGTATAATATTTGTAAAATATTTATAAAAAATAATATATAATCCTTGATATATTACTTGTAAAATACTTATATAAATACTTGATATAAATACAAGTATATATACTTATATAAAAGATATAAGCAAAGTGTGTATGTATTCAAGTATGCCTCAAAATACAACCGCATATGAGGAATACAAGTTATACAACAAGCTGAAACTAATTAAATCACTAAAAATTCATCCAAAGGTCAAATCAAGCGTACTCATAGCTTATAGAAAGCCAATAATCCATTGTAAAATATATCCAAATTTCACAAATAGATAACTTACCATTTAAAAGTTATGGCTAAAAGAAGTAGGCACTAAAATTTCCAAGCAAATGCAAAGGCAGCAAAGCTCCTCTTCACTTCAGCCTTTGTTGTGATCATTTCCCTTCTCCAAATTAGACATGCAATAGCTTTTTAGAAAGCTCACTCCATCATCTAACTTATTCTAAAATTTCGCATGCATGCCTTTCAAACTCTAGATTTTGTAGCTAGTTGATTCTACTCTTCAAACCCTAGTAATAATTTGCTCTCTTTGACTTTTCACGGCTCATAAATCTTTCATTAAAGCTCCAAATGTATTAATTTTTGTTTTTGTGGAAAGCTTACACAAGCTACTATAAGCATCTAAATTATCAAAAAGATTGAAGAAACTGTCCGACTTAGGTGGTTGAACAAAGTCTCTGCCTCTCCTCATCGGGTGGCAGCAAACCCTTTTCCACTCTCAAGCTCTTAACTTTTACTCTCTAACTCCAAATGCTCCAAGAGATATCTTGATAGAAAGCTAGCACATTTTTCCACACTTTTTATAAATTTCACTAAGAAAGAGTCGAATCAAACTTGCAGTAGCAGCTCGAAGTTTCTACCCCTCTTCGTCAGATGGCAGCAAACCCTACTCTATTAAAACAAGCATAATGTTTTGCTTACAACTCCAAAACAAGCAAGTAAATAGGTTCTAGAATCCTCACAACTCGAAGAACACACCTACCAATTTTCATTAAAAATTCTTCTATCTCCTCGGAGCTATCTCTCTCCAAAATTCACCACTCAAAATTGTCCCCCTCTCGGTCTAACAAGAGGAGTATATCTCCCTTTCTTTCCATATTAGACTATGAGATGTCCACATGGGCAGCCAAATCCTATTGGATAGGCCCTATTCACCCCATTTTCTTCTTTCTTATCCCTCACAAGGTCCAATCTATCTCAAAAGTCAACAAGAAAGGTAAAACAACCTTCACTTTTCTTCTAATTACAAAAGAGTCTATTCTAGGATATAAATAAGGTAGGAACAAAACAAATAGCCATCTTAATTCACTAACTAAGTGGCTATAATAAATCCTCTCCTTATAATATCTTCTAAAATAATCTCTAGCACTCACACATATATTAATAATAGATACAAGATATATAATATTTTTACACACTGCATGTAAATGCAGTATGACAACACTCCAAGTTTTGAGGTTTCATCAATCAAATCAACTTAATAACAGCTCTACAACCTGAACGTTATTTGACGGAGGAATCACGCGTTGGATTGGTTGGAACTTTCCTTACGGGACAAGCTCTATCGTGGTTTGCTCCTCTATTTGAAAAAAGATCACCGATTTTGAACAACTTTAAGACTTTTTTGGAGACATTTGCAGAAGCATTTGGCGAGCATGACAAGGCTCGGTGGGCTACAACAAAAATTCAATTGCTACAACAAGGGACTCGCTCTGCATCAGTCTATGCA
Organism: Physcomitrellopsis africana; assembly: GCA_036785485.1. Lineage (NCBI taxonomy): Eukaryota > Viridiplantae > Streptophyta > Bryopsida > Funariales > Funariaceae > Physcomitrellopsis > Physcomitrellopsis africana. The sequence continues at coordinate 56,610 of JAWRVF010001114.1, forward strand.
TCGGATTTTAGGCAATTGGTGTGGAGGCTTTCTTAGTACTATTTTTCAAATTTTTAAGTTAGAAGAAACTCTTTTGGATCAGTTTAGTCTAGTAGGATGGTGAATAGAAGGAGAATAGGAAGAATAAGTTCTTTTTGGACAATTGACGAATAGATGAATAGAGATAGTAACAAATGGTATTTGATACTAATGAGTAGGAGTGATGTAGGTGAATAATATTCATAGGAATAGTAGTTTGATAGAAGTGATGAATGATGAATGAAGATGCATCTTGAAGATTCTTTCTTCAGAGTTTGGAGGAAGACTCAGATATGAATGACACTTTGTAAGAAGGAAGTTAGTGATGAAGGGTAGTTAGGATGCTTATGAATAGCAGTTAGAGCAATTATCAATCCGATGAATGAGATAGTAGAAGTGATGAAGGATATTCATCAATAAGTGATGAATACTTCATAGCTAGCGATGAATAGCGATTACATGAGAGTAGTATAAATAGTGGAAGAGAGTGGGGAGAGCTCATTCATTCTTGGAGTTAGTGTCCCAGAGCGTTGCGCCATCTGTAGCGACCTTCAGACCTTCTGTGGTACTTTCCTTTCTATGTGAACAAGTGGTGAAGATTCAGAAGAGTAAGGCCAAATAGTAGAAGTGAAGATGTGAGTGTGCAATCTCACTGAGATTAGCTTCTTGGCATTTTTGAGTCCATTGTCTTGACATAAGACATCTTGAGGAGGATTTTCTGTAGCAGTGGAGTAGCTCTGAGTTCTGAGAATTGTGAATAGATTCTTGAGGCTGAAATTCCAGAATACAATCAAGATTCTTCATGGTTTGATGGAAGAATATTTGTATTTCTTTTGTGTTTGTGTTATATTCATCTCCTTTGATGAGATGATCTTGAATGGGAGTCGTTTCTGCCTAGAGAATAAACAACAATAATAAAGGACTACTCCAAAGTGACATATTCTTTAATTTCTATATTTTATTCTCATTTCTAGCCATATCCTCGTGAGATCGACCTTTTTTACCCAGTTACTTGTTATTTTGGTGTGACTAAGCTGTTACAATTGGCATGCAACATCAATTAGGATGAAGAAATATTGATGAGTCAAATCTATTGGGGTCTAAGGGATGACATGAAAGATTTGTTGTTATTTCTTCCTGATCCACGAATGCTCAACGAAGCCATTAGCCAAGCTGTGAAGTGCGATAATCGCCTATTTCAGCATCACTAAGATCAATGCTCTAGACTATATACAAGTCATCATGGCACAATTATATTGGCGAGTAGCCTAAATTCACAATCGGAGACAAAGGACATGCAAATTGATGCAGTACGTATCAAATCCCTTACTCCAGAAAAAAAGAAGTAGCGTATGGAAAAAGGTTTGTGTTTTTATTGCGGTGGAGAAGGCCATAGAGCTAGAAACTGTCCAAAGAAGCAAAATGGACATAACATCAAGAATAGAGGTGCATTTGTTCAGGAAAACGAGGATGCCCAACCACAATAGGAATCATGCAGCTAGACAAATCAAAACGAGGTTCCTCTCTTTCTACTCAACCTGCTTGTTGTTTTACAATTCTTTTGTCTTTTGGTCCTCAAAAACTAAAAATCTTAGCCTAATTAGATTCAGGAGCATCTGCTTGTTTTTTAGACCAAAAATTTGCTAAGCGTCACAAAATTCACCGAGTACAGAAATTCAAACCTGTTCATGTAGAAGTAATAGATGGATGACCTTTATTATTTGGTAGTGTCACCCATAAATCAGAACCTATAGAGGTGACATTTAAAGAGCATAGTAGTTATATTATTTTCAACATTATTAGCACCCCGTCAAATCTTGTTATTCTTAGTCTTTCTTGGTTGAAAAAATATAATCCATCCATAGATTGGAGGTTGCGGAGGATAACATTTCCTAGAGAACAACCTAAGGACAAGATTCAAAGAAGATCCCAACCCAAAAAGTCCTTGTTTATTAGAGCAAGAACGTTTGTAAGATCGTGCAAAGAAGGTACACCATTGGTCATTTATGCTACTCCAACTAGTGGAGTGCAAATTTCATCAGCAAGAATATCGAAACAATATAAGGATTTTTAAGACGTGTTCCAAAAGAAAAATATTAACATGCTAGCAGAACATCAACCATATGATTGTGCCATAGAATTACCAGAAGGAGCACAACTGCCTTTTGGCCCAATCTACAACCTATTGTAGACGGAGTTGGCTGAGTTGCAAAAATACATTGATGAGAACCTAGCCAAGAACTTCATTTGTCATTCAAAGTTGTCAGCTGGGGCACCAATCTTATTTGTGAAGAAGAAGGATGGCTCACTACAGATGTGCGTAGACTATGAAGGTCTCAATAAGGTGACAAAGAAGAATTGCTATCCGTTACTTTTGATCTCTAGTCTTCTGGAACAATTTGGACATGCAAAGATCTTTACAAAGATTGATCTAATGAGAGCTTACAACCTTGTGCAAATCAAAGAAAGAGACGAATGGCAGACAGCTTTTCATACAAGGTATGGTCATTTTGAGTATAATGTCATGCCATTTGGTCTTACCAATGCTCCAGCGGTCTTTCAACACATGATGAATGATATTTTTTGAGATTATCTAAACAATTTTATTATCATCTATGTGGATGATATCTTGATATTTTTTGAGAACAAAGAAGAGCATAAGAAGCATGTTTGTTTGGTACTCGAAAAACTACGCGAGCGAGGACTCTACGCCAAGTTGGAGAAGTATCTATTTCACCAAACTGAGATGGAGTTTTTAAGGTTCATTGCGACTACAGAAGGCTTGAAAATGAATCCTAAGAAAGTGGAAGCAATTGTGTCTTGGGAAGTTCCAAAGACGATTAGGGACATACAATATTTTCTCGGCTTTGGTAACTTCTATCGGATCTTCAGCAAGAATTATATTCAAGTTGCTGCTCTACTCACTCGATTTATATGTAAGGATAATCTCGAATGGAGACCTCTAGCGGAAAAAGCATTTCAAAATCTTAAAACGCCATTTACAACGGCTCCAATCTTGGTACACCCAAACTTTACAAAGGCTTTTTATTTGGAAACCAATGCTTCGGATTTTACTTTAGGAGCCGTATTTTTACAGATGGGCATCAACAATAAGCTTCATCTGATTGTATTCTATTCACAGAAGTTTTTTGCGGCTGAGATCAACTACAAGATTCATGATAAGGAACTTCTTGCTACAGTGGATTCTTTTCAAAAGTGGTGTCACTTTCTTGAAGGAGCTGCGCATCCAGTGACCATATATATAGATCACAAGAATCTAGAGTACTTCATGTCAGCTAGGGTTCTAAACTGTTGTTGTAGTAGAGAGAATTTGCCTCAAGAAAGCATTGGAATTCCGGCTGATACTAATTACTCAAGCAAGATCCAAGTATAATAAAAACTCTCAAATTTATATAAAAGATTTCTTCATAGGGCTATTACATCTAATACATTAGCCTAATTTCCTCAAATCACTCAAAACATAACAAAATACTCTAAACCCTCATTCCCCCGTAGGAAGGGAATTTTTTCTGAACTTCAATAACCCATAATTATTAATCCAACTATTCAAATCTACTACAAATTTATATGAAGTACTGATGTATTCTTTATAACTATCACCACAAATTTCAACCATCGATTCATTACTGATCTTTAGATATCGCCAAAACCCTAGCAGTAGCTTTAAACCCTTGTTTACAAACACCATAGTATTAAATTCTTCATATCTCACAATCTAAAAGTCCAAATGCTATGAAATTTTAACTCATAGCTTTTTAGCATAATAATATTCTTTTTTAGAAAATTTTGAGATAAAAATTCGTCCAAAAACTTAAGAAATGGCAAATCCCATCTTTATCAATAAAACAGCCTACTTACTACCTTGGAATTCAATCTACTATCTTTGACTCCCAAAAATTCCTTCTTCAGAACTCTTATTGTAGAAATCCTTCCACATCAGATGTAGAGCTTGAAATCACCTATATAGCCGCATCTTGCGATCTCCAAAAGCTCTCATACAACTCCTCCTATCTTTGAAAGAATGACAGTAGGTACAATTTGTATATCCTAACTTCAAGCGCCTACTTCTCCCTCATAAAAACTCCAAATCTCTCAATTTTTACACCAAAATTGTAGTCCAAAAAACAAGCTTTCTAACCATAGTCTTTTTTTTTCGAATGGCTTCCTTGATGTTGCCAAAATCCTTGTTAAGGTCGTGGGTAGCCTCCTCAAAGCCCATTGGACATGACCACCGACCAATCAGGTGAAGGCCTCCATTCCTACTCTTCATCCATCCATTTTTTTACATTGGTAGTTTGGATTTTCATCTTTAGGCCCAATTTCAACTCTTAGAACATTATACTAAACATTTAGGCTCCATATATCTTAAACACTGTAGTAAAAAAAAAAGAAAATAATCAAATATAGTTTCTATCAACTCTATCTATATTAGTTTATTAACCATTCTAGATCACACTAAAACTTATTAACATATTAAGTATTTTAGTTAGTTTTTATATATTATAACCATTTACAACATGACAATGTCGTCAAGCTTGATGGAATATGTTGCTATCTAGATTTGACTTCATCATTACTTATCAGCTTGGAAAGCAGCAAGGACTATCTGATGCCTTATCAAGAAGATCATATCTTGCGCCAAAGGTTGGAGAAGCAGCGCTTGATCAACAATATACATCATTCTTAAATGTAGAGCAATTCAAGATTTGTACTGCTGTTGTGCCAATTGATGCCGACTTCTTCAACCAGGTACGTGCTGCAACCATTGAAGATTCAACAACCCTTGATATCAAGCAGCGTATCAATGATAACAAGTTCAAGGTTGAAGGAGATCTCTTATACTTTGAAGAGTGGCTGTATATCCCAAAAGGGCCAGCACGACTTCAAGTCCTTCAATCTCGTCATGACTTCCTAGTTGCGGGACATTTCGGATTCAAGAAGACCTTGGAACTCATTTTTCAAGATTTCTAGTGGCCCAAATGTGAAAGGATGTGAAAGATTTTGTCCTCTCTTGTGACATTTGTTCAAGATCCAAGAACCCTTGACATCGCCTTTATAGACTTCTACAGCTATTGTCTATTCCGCGTCGTCCATGGTCTTCAGTTTTCGTGGACTTTATTACAAATCTATCGCCATTGAATTCACTTGACAATATCTTTGTTGTGGTGGATTGACTTACAAAGATGACATATTTTATCCCTTGTAAGAAGACATCGTCAAGGAAAGACACAGTAAAGCTCTTCCTTGATAATGTGTATCGATATTATGGTCTACCAGATGATATCGTGTCGAATCGAGGAATCCAATTTGTATCAAAGTTTTGAAGATCTTTTTTTAAGATATTAAAGGTGGACATGAAGCTTTCTTCGACATTCCATCCTCAAATTGACGGCCAAACGGATTGAAAGAATCAAGTTTGTGAACAGTATTTACGATGCAGCATTAACTATCAACAAGATGATTGGACTGCATATCTATTGTTAGCCGAGTTTGCATATAATAACACCTTTTATGGGTCGACTCAAAAAACACCATTCTATTCCAACTATGGATACCATCTGAAGCTTGATCTATTGAGTCCGTCAGTGAATAACAATCCAACAACTAAAAGATTGGTGCAGCAACTATCGGAGCTTCAAACCACATTGAAGCTTTAATTGCAAATTGCCCAAGACAAAGCATCCGCGGATAAATTTTGAAATCAGGCACCTAATCTCAAAATTGAAGATAAAATATGGCTGCTTTGATGGAATATCAAAACTAAGCGACCATGTGATAAGTTGGACTACCGGAGATTGGGACCATTTGTTATCCAGAAGCAAAGCAATCTTGTGGTGTACCACCTAGAATTACCAGCTATTATGAAGGTACACCCTGTCTTTCATGTTTCTCTATTAGAGCCTTATTGAGAATCGTCTTTTCTTAGAAGAGTGCAATATGCGCCACCTAGTATAAAAAATGAAAACAATGAAGAATATGAGGTGGAAAAGATACTCGATTCACGGTGAAGATGGAATAAATTAGAATACTTTGTGCATTGGAATGGCCACGATATTAATGAACGAACATGGGAACCGTCCAAAAATCTCGCCAATGCATCGCAAAAGATATGGAAATTCCATTGACAATATCCTAATAAACCAAATACTGGCTATTAATGAAGCATGAAGATGAAGCCTTCTCTGGAGAAATGATTAGAAAAAAGATCCAAGTCTTATCAAAACATAACTTGTTGTATTTTATAGTATGAAGATATCTAATATCAAGGTGTATTTAGATATGATTAGTGAGAATGTAGATACTATACTAGTGGTACCATCTCAACCGAGTAGCTCATAGCATCGACCTCGAGATGAAGAATTAGAAGAGCTAAGAAGACGTCGAAGAATACCAAGCAGTAGGTCACTTGTAATTGTCTTTCAAGTTGATACTCTAGAACGTTTGGACTTTATACAAGTAAAGAAAATAAAGTTGATCACTAAAGAAATTCGTATTCCAATATCTATGAAGGTAAAGTATTCGCTATATGCCAAGTTTGATATAGTAACATTTAAGAGAGGAGAAAGCAAGACTATTATAGTATCAAGCATTAAGACTGAAGAGCATATAGATAACATTATAAATCAGATCCTGCTTTTGCTTAGTACCTACAATGAAGTAAAAGACAAGTTTAATAAGCTATATAGCATCATAGCTGAGGAAGAGAAGATGTCTAAATATTGTACACGAACGTTTGCCCTAAAAAAAGAGGTTCCAGAGTTATTTGTTTCTGGATATGCAAGAGAGTGTTCTATTAAGCCAATAATAATTATAGAACTGGAAGAAGAGAAGTATAAGCTTGAAGGAAGATCTGCTATGAGATATCCCAGGGATGGTCCATATTCAAGAATATATGCTTGCGATGTAGGATTTTTTCCAGGACTCAGAAGAAACAGACTGCCCAACAAAGACATATTCGAATTCCTTCCTTGCTGTTATGCTACAGACCATCTTAAGAAACCAGAGTCTAACTATTACAAGTATACTCATGATATATTTGATGCAAACATGAGTAACAAGAAGATAATGCGATTCAAGCCATTATATCTTTTAAAGGATGGTATAATTGGTAGGGCTCCAAAAGAACTTCAAGAGATAATGTGTTCTACAGATTTGACAAGGATAGGTGTTAGAAGAGATAAGTCTTCTGTACTGTACTGTATGCCACACTATATCCCAAGAGAGAGTCTGAGCTTTCCTCCTCATATATGTCTCCAAGAGCTGTGGTATTTGACAAAAGAAGAGATACTGCTTAATGCAAGAGATGTAGACATATTTCTTGATCCAACGCTTTACTGTAGAGCATTAGAGTATATCTTCTCAATAAACGTATACGTCCTTGATGTCTTTGATGACACAAGCATGAGGATATCTATACCATGCACTAAAGGACCGTATATTTGGGAACACAAGTATGCCCAGTCTGTTATTGTCTTATGCTACAGAAATGTCTCTCCATACCCTCAGTGCGAATTAGTAACGGGTAATTGGAACGATGTACTGAGACAGTTCAAGACGCAAATAATTCTTTGTAAAGATGCATCTAAGCCTAGACATCCTATAAAGCAAAAGATAAACAAGGATGGAAAATGTATATCTGCATTAACTACAAGTGGATGGATTCAGTGCTTCTAGAGACCGCTGCATGTCGAGAGAGTAGGTTCAAATGAAGTATCACAATCTGTCTTATTACACGCTCAAAGACTTAGAGCCTACTTTGTACATGATCTATACATAATGTGCAAGCGCTGGAATGTTGTTAACATTAGGATTGTCAAAGCTGATATCTTCTTTATTCCTATGATAATGAGAGAGACATTCTCTACAGTCACTGTAATAATAACAATAAAATAATGTAAAGCATATTATAAAATAAGAAATGGCTTAGATGCATCTTTACAAAGAGTTATTTGCGTCTTGAACTGTCTCAGTGCATCGTTCCAATTACCCGTTACTAATTCGCACTGAGGGTATGGAGAGACATTTCTGTAGCATAAGACAATAACAGACTGGGCATACTTGTGTTCCCAAATATACGGTCCTTTAGTGCATGGTATAGATATCCTCACGCTTGTGTCATCAAAGACATCAAGGACGTATACGTTTATTGAGAAGATATACTCTAATGCTCTACAGTAAAGCGTTGGATCAAGAAATATGTCTACATCTCTTGCATTAAGCAGTATCTCTTCTTCTATCAAATACCACAGCTCTTGGAGACATATATGAGGAGGAAAGCTCAGACTCTCTCTTGGGATATAGTGTGGCATACAGTACAGTACAGAAGACTTCTTCACAGAACACAAATGCCAGCATATCTTTATTGCTCTCTATTATGCTTAGCATCTTTGAGTACTTACAAGAGTATAGACATAAGTTATTTCTTATTAGATGTTGTGTAACTTCTTCACTGAGTGTATACTTTATCTTATTATCATGCTTAACTCTTACGATCTTTGCAAAGGCTTCAGCACCATATGTTCCATCCCAGAATGTCATTAGAGAGCAATATATAGAGTTTCTGTACACACTGTCATCAAGATTATTAACATCTATCTTTTTGTATGCTTCAAGTTGGTACCCTCTCATATAAGATGGAACGACCTTGACTGAACAACCTTCTAAAGTTATTCCTTCCTCTATGACCTTTGCCATGTGTTGGTTGCTATTTAAATATGATATTCTACCCATTATACTTCTTTTGAAGTTATCTTCAGTAGGAAAGACCGATATATCGAATTGGTGATTGATATCAAGTATTAAGTTAAGTATGGATAATATCTCTTCGGCTTTATCTATCATGGAGGTTGCACTTAAAAGCAGTATCTTACAATCCTTAACTAGGTGAGATAATCTCCACATTTGACCATACACAGTTTCTGCATCGAGGTCTGACATGGAATGCTTCAAATTGTGAATTTCGTCCATTATTATTATCCTATTATTGAAGCTTGATATCACTTGGTTGTCGCCTAATCTCTTTAGCTTGTTTGCAAAAGATATGTATTTTCTTATTTCGTAGTCTTTTACTTCTCCATCTGGCCACTTGCGAATCTGATCTTTAAAGTATATATAAACTTACTGATTGAAAGTGGAGAGAGTGTGAGTTTGGCTAATGTAAGACAAGTTCACATTGTCACTCCTCATTGGAACAAGTCAACAATAGTACAAGCAATTGGAAGAGCAGTAAGGAGTCAATCACATAATCTTCTAAAGATAGAAGAAAGGTCAATACATGTCTATAGACATGTAGCTCTTGCAAGTAGGAGTGATAAGAGTGTGCCATCTGTAAGCATAGACATGTATAAGTATTTAATCTCAGAGGAGAAATCAAAGCGTATAGAAGATGTAGAGAATGTTATAAGAAGTTGTTGTGTTGATTATTATTTAAATGTTGATACTACAACAATAAGAAGCGAACTTGGTGACGATATATCAACATATCTCTTATGGTACTGTGATGATATAGAGGCCTCTATACGAGACACCGTTACAAAATCAACAGAGTCTCTTTCAATAGACACTATAAGTACATTATTAGATATTAAGAAGAGTGTAGTAAAGGCTTTAATTGGAAAAGGTGTTGCTCTTGACAATGGAACGTGCATAAAAGAGGTAAGAGGAACAATACACTTGGACCGTGCTATTATGTCCAATCGAGATACACACTTATCAAGCTTTAAACAAAGTACCAACACGAATGTTAACTACTTTACAAAGGTGCTATACAAAAATAAAAGAGATCTTATATACATTGTATCGTCAATGACAATGTCGCAAAAGATACACTTACTCGAATCAACAATATTAAGTGGCAACAAGGTTATTAGTCTATACTTAACTATGAATATTTATTCTGCATTCTTCTTTTTGAGGCCATGACTGGTTGATACTGGTAATGTGAACTACAAAGTAGTATTATTTATCAGTTGACCACGTACATATCACTCTCCAATAGAATCTTAATCATGACATCTGCAAGCTCCCTCTTTGTTCTAGTAAGCATCCACCTATATAGTTTCTGTCTTGTATTGTAAGGAAGTGGTAGCATACTATCGTACTTTGAACTTGTAAAGGTTTTTATAACACGTATTATTTTTGCACTTATGATATTTTCTTCACTTGAGAAATTAGAGAATGTATGTCCTATAAAATCCATAATATTTATTTGCTTAGTTTCATGTGAAAGTAGGTACAACAGTATATCCATCATCATCGATCCACTATGTGAATCTATACATCTACCTCTATTAATGCTTCTTAGGTCCTTAAGCGATCTTTCTTTGTTCTCAGACAAGGAATTACGTATCCTAAATCTGTTATCTCCATTGGAGAATATTGCATATATCTTATGTCTTGTCTCTATTATATCTCTAGAACGTTTTGACTTTGATATTATCTTTCGTATTATGTCAAGTTCATCTTCTGCGCTTACTGCTTTCCAAGTACCATCTAGTACTCTTGTCTTCATATATACTTTGAAAGACTCAGAAGATAGGGCATGTGAATAATTGTCCTTTGATGTTCTGTAAGATAGTATGTGATAATACCTATTATTAATATAATCAAAAGAATTCTCAAAGAATAGACTAATAACCTTGTTGCCACTTAATATTGCTGATTTGAGTAAGTGTATCTTTTGCAACATTGTCATTGACGATACGATGTATATAAGATCTCTTTTATTTTTGTATAGCACCTTTATAAAGTAGTTAACATTCGTGTTGGTACTTTGTTTAAAGCTTGATAAGTGTGTATCTCGATTGGACATAATAGCACGGTCCAAGTGTATTGTTCCTCTTACCTCTTTTATGCACATTCCATCGTCAAGAGCAATATCTTTTCCAATTAAAGCCTTTATTACACTCTTCTTAATATCTAATAATGTACTTATAGTGTCTATTGAAAGAGACTCTGTTGATTTTGTAACGGTGATTTAAGGATCCTACTTGCAAGAGCTACATGTCTATAGACATGTATTGACCTTTCTTCTATCTTTAAAAGATTATGTGATTGACTCCTTACTGCTCTTCCAATTGCTTGTACTATTGTTGACTTGTTCCAATGAGGAGTGACAATGTGAACTTGTCTTACATTAGCCAAACTCACATTCTCTCCACTGATTCTGCTACCAAGCAATACCTTAACATATTCTCCATATTTGTTCTTTGGAGATCTAAATCCATCTAATCTCTTCTCTGGATTGGAACAAGCAATAGTATCTCCTGTGTACAACGTGTACCGTAGACCCTTATCAATCTCATCAAGATTCTCGCCATCGTATAGCTGGTATCCAAAAAGTTCAAATATGCAACTCATCATAATTAGTCCGGTTCCTTTGACTTCTTCACAGAACACAAATGCCAGCATATCTTTATTGCTCTCTATTATGCTTAGCATCTTTGAATACTTATAAGAGTATAGACATAAGTTATTTCTTGTTAGATGTTGTGTAACAAAATAGTTAGAGTAAGGATACTATCATACAGGTCTCCTATCGTGGGGGATAAGTTTACATCGCGACATTCACAGAAGGGTGTAATAGGAGCTGTTCTATCACAAGAGAACTTACCATTTACTGCGAACGGCATAGTACCAGACCTTATAATCAACCCTCATGCAATACCTAGCAGGATGACTATGGGTCATCTACTAGAGATGGTAATGGGTAAGATCTACATATCAGATTCAAACAATGTTAGAGACCCAATTCTTCCTTCAAAGCCGAGGTCTAGAGAGAGCAGCTGCATAGATGCAACAGCATTTAACAGAGCTTATAGAAGCTTTGAGGCTGACATAGCCAAGTTTTCTAAGGAGAAGATGTATTGTGGCACCACAGGATTACCTATACAAGCGAGAGTTGCGACTGGTATATGTTACTATCATGCTCTCAGGCATCAAGCCAGAGACAAAGCTCACTCTATATCAAAAGGTATTATATAAAGTCTTACAAAACAACCAGTTGAAGGACAATCAAGAAAGGGAGGACTAAGATTTAGAGAGATGGAAAAGGATTGTCTTATAGCACATGGAGCAGCATCGATGATACTTGAGAAGCTAAGGAACGCTTCTGATATATGTGAGATGTGGATATGTTATGATTGTAGTACAATATGCTCTGGTAATCCATGTATTAACTGTAAGAGCAGCAGTACATAGAAATATTGTTTACCCTATAGCTTTAAGTTACTAGCTCAAGAGCTATCTATGGCTAACATCAAAGTAGGTCTAAAGTATACTTAGTGTTAGTATTCTGTAAAAAAAGTTTTTATATAATGCTCCTAGGTATGATAGAGTATGTCGATAATACCTGTTCCTACTCTTGATCTACTACCTATTATTATACTATCAGATATGCTTTGTATTGGTTCTACCACTCCCTTGCATGCAGCTCTAGCTAGTTCTACTATTGTCCGTTCATTAGATGCTCTAGTGAGATAGCTATGACCCCTCTCAATCATTCCAGATATGTTTGTAGGTGTTATCTTACCTCTGTTTGTCATAAAGTTTGCAAGTAGATTAATGTGCTTGTCATCAAAGCGTATATCTCCTTTGAGGACCTTTGATAATTCTCTTACTAATACGTTTCTTGCAGCTTCTATTCCCAGACAGTTGAAGGTGTCCGCAGCTGAATCAGAAATAGTAGGTCACACAATGATATTTTATATCATATGAATATTTACAGTTGAAGCTTTCTTCAAGTTTTATAGTCCATGTTGAGCATTCTTCTACCATCGTACTGTAGTGCTTGCTCTTGTTACAGCTTAAACCAAGATATTGCGCAGCATTGTCAGAAGTGTCACAAGGGAAACAAAACACTGCTTCTCCAACAGTGCAAGACCCGTTAGTTAAGAATGCAACATCACAGCTATCATCTTCCAAGGTTGTTAACGATGATATTAGCTTGTAGTCCGTAGATATTGTTGGAAAGAAGTAGATGTAGATGTCTTCTTCTGATGTTTTGAAAGCTATGCACATCCTGTGTACATCCTCTATGATATACTTTCCGTTATAAGTATCAAAGAAATATAACATTGGGTCTTCAAAACCACCTTGGTTAAATCCAAAAAATTTCACAAAGATTGATGCCATCGTGCTAGTGCTAGAGTACCACGTACGACTGCAACTGAAGAAATATCACTTCCTTACTTACTGGACATTATTACTTATATGTTACAATACTAAATGCTTGTGAAGATGAGCAAGATATATAAGGGAAAGATGTTCTATAATGCAATAAAGACTGGTCCATTAAGCTCCATCCTAACAGGCAAAGATAGATGTATAGTTCAGCGTGTTGATGATGATGATAAAAGATACTTTACTTTCTTTGAGAGTTGAAAGTATTTTTTAATATGGTACAAAAGATTGCTTCCCAGTGAAAGAAGATTCTCAGAAGTCATAAGAGAAGGACCTCAAAGATTCAGACTTGACATAGATTGTCCTGCTGATAAGTGGAATGTAGAAGCAGATATCTTTGTAGAACATATAACGTCTGTCCTGAGGGATGTGTTAAGAGAAAGAATAGATGTCCTTGTGTACCAGAGCGTCAACAGCAGTAATGCAAAAGTATCCTTTCATGTTGTTGTTTCGAACTTGTACTTTGCATCATCACAGCAATGCTTGGCAGTTGCTCATGCTGTATGTAGTGCCACACACTTTAGCGACTTCATAGATATGGGAGTCTATTTTTAAGGATTCACATCATATATAAATCTTCTTTTTGAGGCCATGACTGGTTGATACTGGTAATGTGAACTACAAAGTAGTATTATTTATCAGTTGACCACGTACATATCACTCTCCAATAGAATCTTAATCATGACATCTGCAAGCTCCCTCTTTGTTCTAGTAAGCATCCACCTATATAGTTTCTGTCTTGTATTGTAAGGAAGTGGTAGCATACTATCGTACTTTGAACTTGTAAAGGTTTTTATAACACGTATTATTTTTGCACTTATGATATTTTCTTCACTTGAGAAATTAGAGAATGTATGTCCTATAAAATCCATAATATTTATTTGCTTAGTTTCATGTGAAAGTAGGTACAACAGTATATCCATCATCATCGATCCACTATGTGAATCTATACATCTACCTCTATTAATGCTTCTTAGGTCCTTAAGCGATCTTTCTTTGTTCTCAGACAAGGAATTACGTATCCTAAATCTGTTATCTCCATTGGAGAATATTGCATATATCTTATGTCTTGTCTCTATTATATCTCTAGAACGTTTTGACTTTGATATTATCTTTCGTATTATGTCAAGTTCATCTTCTGCGCTTACTGCTTTCCAAGTACCATCTAGTACTCTTGTCTTCATATATACTTTGAAAGACTCAGAAGATAGGGCATATGAATAATTGTGTTAATATGAATTCAATATTCATAGTATTTACATATTTTATTAACATTAACATCAACAGCAATCTGTTAATATTAATTGTGTTAATGTGTATTCTTCAAGTGAAGAACTTGAAGGCAAGTTGATAAGCTTTTAAGTATACTCAAACGACAAGGTGCAGATGTCACAGGTATAAAAATCAAAGATAACCAATCATCATTATCATCTGCATCAAGGTTACTTAGGATGTACATATCGAACAATTTGGAGAAGAATGGAAAATAAATAACACTTGATTCTGCACTTGAGAACCTCTTTTCAGAAAGCCAGATACAGGAGTTGTATAACAAAAATAAGGGAAGCTTTATAACACAAGGTCAAATACAAAAGCTAGCATCTCTTTTAGTAACGAAAAGTGCATAAAAAGACTTTTTTTTATTCTAGATTTAGTTTATATTCCCATCCGTTAAGATCAAAAGTTTTGATGTCTTTTTTCAACAAAAGTGTCATCTCATTATCATACAGGTGCCCAATGGCCATCATTTTGTTGTCAATCTCAGCAAATATAAGTTTGGTGTTTAAATCGACATATACATCTTCCATGCCCTCGAGAGATCTTAGCTTCATCTCTATTGGTGATCTCCTTTGCTGTCTCTTTGCACCAATGACATTGCGGAAGCTACTTATCTGCTTCTGCTTAGTATCACTAGGGAGTCCTTCAGACTTCATCATCATGTTCAAATGTCTCTTACAAAACTCAGAGTTTGTAGTTCTAGGATGAGAACATTTTCTACCCTTGTTGGCTCTACTTTGGAGTACCTTTTGACACGTCTCTGTATCATTTCTAGAGGGTCTGGAAGTAGGCCCTATTACAATGGAGATATCAGCAGATTGAAAGGTATTTGATGCTACATTGTTTATAATGTCAATGTTTATTGAATAAGATTTCATATGTAAGCTTCAACTGTAAATATTCTTATAATATATTTTAACAATATATTATAAGAAGTGAACTTGGTAACGATATATCAACATATCTCTTATGGTACTGTGATGATATAGAGGCCTCTATACGAGACACTGTTACAAAATCAACAGAGTCTCTTTCAATAGACACTATAAGTACATTATTAGATATTAAGAAGAGTGTAGTAAAGGCTTTAATTGGAAAAGATATTGCTCTTCACGATGGAATGTGCATAAAAGAGGTAAGAGGAACAATACACTTGGACCGTGCTATTATGTCCAATCGAGATACACACTTATCAAGCTTTAAACAAAGTACCAACACGAATGTTAACTACTTTATAAAGGTGCTATACAAAAATAAAAGAGATCTTATATATATCGTATCGTCAATGACAATGTCGTAAAAGATACACTTACTCGAATCAACAATATTAAGTGGCAACAAGGTTATTAGTCTATTCTTTGAGAATTCTTTCGATTATATTAATAATAGGTATTATCACATACTATCTTACAGAACAGCAGAGGACAATTATTCATATGCCCTATCTTCTGAGTCTTTCAAAGTATGTATGAAGACAAGAGTACTAGATGGTACTTGGAAAGCAGTAAGCGCAGAAGATGAACTTGACATAATACGAAAGATAATATCAAAGTCAAAACGTTCTAGAGATATAATAGAGACAAGACATAAGATATATGCAATATTCTCCAATGGAGATAACAGATTTAGGATACGTAATTCCTTGTGTAAGAACAAAGAGAGATCGCTTAAGGACCTAAGAAGCATTAATAGAGGTAGATGTATAGATTCACATAGTGGATCGATGATGATGGATATACTGTTGTACCTACTCTCACATGAAACTAAGCAAACAAATATTATGGATCTTATAGGACATACATTCTCTAATTTCTCAAGTGAAGAAAATATCATAAGTGCAAAAATAATATGTGTTATAAAAACCTTTACAAGTTCAAAGTACGATAGTATGCTACCACTTCCTTACAATACAAGACAGAAACTATATAGGTGGATGCTTACTAGAACAAAGAGAGAGCTTGCAGATGTCATGATTAAGATTCTATTAGAGAGTGATATGTACGTGGTCAACTGATAAATAATACTACTTTGTAGTTCACATTACCAATATCAACCAGTCATGGCCTCAAAAAGAAGAGTTATATATGATCTGAATCCTTTGAACATAGTGTTCACACCAGTAACAGATACGTTTCAAGCTTCTGGATCAAAAGAGAAATCTGTAGTTCCATCTGCTGGGAAAAGAGTTGGTATATCGTACAAAGCAGAGAATAATATAACATGAATAAAACATACATTCTCTGTATTTTCTAGACAACATTAGATATTAGAGAACCAGATTCAAGAGAGTAAGTATGATGGCTTTATATACACGCACTCACAATCTTACTTTGACCATGTTATGAGATGGAAACCTCAAAAGACGATTGATCTACTGTACCAAGAGAAAACTTTAATGGCATACAATAAAACGAAGAGCGTATATTCTAAACTTAAGATGTCACAAGACAGCAAAGAACCAAGAGAGAAACGTTGTTTCAGAATTCATAATTAATTCCAATGGAAGCGTAACATTACTAAGAGAAAGGAGAGATAAGATATATCCTAACTCCATTGCAGTAGTAGAAAGGATCGGAAAGATAAAAAGGGACGAAAGGAACATGTTTAATATATTTAAAGGACTGACAGTGTCCATGATGAGATCGTACCATAATGATGTCAAAAAAGAACTTTTGAGAAAGGGATCTGGTCACCTATTAGACATTGGATTGGGACTAGGAGGAGACATTACAAAGTGGAATCATTATAAGAGTATCACCTGTGTAGATTCTTTTCATATTAATATCAAAGAGCTCAAGAGAAGGCTTGGTGCCAACAAGAAGGTTAGAGTAATACAAACGAAGGTGGAACACTTAAGGGGATTAGAAAGATCTATAACAATATTATCGTGTTTCTTTTGTATTACACTTGTCGACATTGAAAAGTTTGTCAAAGTTGTTCAAAGGACACTCTCTGACAAGCACAGATGTGTATTCCTATGTATTATTATGTCTAAGAAGTACGTTACAGAATTCTTCGAAACAAGAAAAATAAAAGAGTATACATGTGAAGCATACTCTATTAGACTAGAGAGTGATAGTAAAATATGTATACATATCCCTGATACCATTGTAATAAATCAAACAGAAAACTTAGTGGATGTGGATAAGTTGGTTGAATAATTTGTTGATATAGGATTCAAATTGGAAACAAGAAATAGACTTGATAGAGATAAGTTTATGTCTTCTAATGAGCGTTTACTGTCTTGTATGTATAAATCTCTGACATATATATATTTAGATATGTTTATCAATAACATCACTGCTCATGGGAAAGAGAATACAATCATCAGCAGCTACTCCAGAACTAGCAATGCTTAAGGGAAGACTTAAAGCTCTCGTTCAGGAGCCTGATGAAGGTGACAAGCTTAACCTTGGTGTTATGAAAGAGCTTACAAGAAATGACAGTCTATACGTTAGAGGGCTGTACAAAGAAGAAACTATTATACCTCAGACAGCAAAGTTTGTACTTATTGCAAACAGGATCCCACAAATGAGTAC
This sequence comes from Physcomitrellopsis africana, assembly GCA_036785485.1. NCBI lineage: Eukaryota > Viridiplantae > Streptophyta > Bryopsida > Funariales > Funariaceae > Physcomitrellopsis > Physcomitrellopsis africana. The sequence continues at coordinate 74,645 of JAWRVF010001114.1, forward strand.
GTTTGATAAAGCAGTATGGAGCAGAGTCAGAGTAATGCCATTCATGTCAACATTTGTTGACAAGATGGAACCATCTCATGATTTCCTCACGACACACTTGAAGGATATTAACTTCTCCAACAAGATTCCCTTGCTTGCTCCTATATTCATGAGATTAATCATAGAAGAGTACAAAAATATCTAATTCATGGCCTTGAAGAACCTAGTGAGGTTAAGGATTACACCGAAGCAATTCGTATATCCAATGATATCTTTGGGCAATTCTTAAGTGCAAATGTTGAAAAGCACAGCAAGAGTATAATTGCTGTAAAGGAGCTGTATGATGCTTACAAGTTTTGGTCGAAGGATATGTTTCCAACAATGAGAGTAAATGATATATCATCCCTGCAACAATATCTAGTTAAAAACTTATATACCATAGATGCTGTAGATCAGATTCAAGGTATTTCTCTAATATAGATGACAAAAAAAAGATTTTCATGTTGCATACTGTAATATCAGTGACTCATATGTTGATACAGGTAAAGGAAAAAAGAAACTTTGACTTTAGTACTGTTGTGAACAATAATGTTTCCCATAGCATACGTTTGCTCTGGATATACACCACACTAACTATCAATACCTTTGTCTACTATTCCATATTTCAAACTTCTTAGATCTAGGTGTGAGGCATTCGATGAATCTTGGAAAGTAATCTCCAGCAACAGACCCTTTAGAGCAATCGGTGTTGTATCCATCTTCGGTCTTATCCTCGTACGGACTATTCTTATTCTTTATTACTAAGTTGTTACTAAACGTGGACCTCTTAACTCTCTGTCCATCTTGAAATCTCTCAAGTATCTTATCATCACGGGAGTCCCACTTGTTGTGTACATATATCGTCTTAGTTATTGTATTGGTTTCGTAATAAAGATGATCTGATGGGTCAAAGAAGTCTTCAGGTTTTCTTCTATTCTTCCTCATATTCTCTTCTAGTATCTCATTGGGCATCTTAGCCGCAACATCAGATGGTACATAAGGAAGATCTCTTTTCTTTAAGTCTTCTTCATGTGCTCTCATCTTAAGTCCAATAAGATCCATCTTCTGTTTGTCTGTTAATGCTACTCCTCCATTTATGGTTAGCTCATACTTTTCATTCTACTCATGACCAGGTGTAGCTCTATAGTCTTCTCTTTTTGCACAATAGCAACCAATAGACACTATCTTCTTCCATTCGTGAATATGAGGATGCTTAATTTGATACTCCTTGAGTGAATCGTATTCTTCTTGTGTTGTCATAGATCGTATAGCATCCCATGCTTCCTTGACATAACCACTTGGTAGTATGGGATACATTTTCTCACCAACCATCCTACACTTTATACCCCATCGTTCATATACCCAAGGAATCATTCCTGATTCTTCAGCTTTCCTTATCTGCTCCTCAGTAGGGGGTTGATCAAGGATTGCTTATGTTTCCTTTTCTTCCTTTTCTTTCATCTTTACAACTACCCTCAACTCTGCAACCTCTTGCTTTATCTCCCTGGCAAGGTTCTCTCTACTTCTTTGAAACATGTCTGGATGTATTGATGGTACTGCCACACAATCATCAGGTATAGGTATCTTCACTCCTTTCTCTTTTAGTCTATCAAGATGGGGTGTGCTTAGGATCATTATCATATAATAAAATAAATCCAGATGTTATAATAGGATACAATATATTCATGTTTGATTTCAAATACATTGACACTAGGCTACAAAGAAAGCTTATCAACTTGCCTTCAAGTTCTAGAGTTCAAGGAATTGGTACAGAAAGGATTGAGATTAACTAGAGCAGTTCAGCATATGATTTTAATGATTATGTGGTCATCGATTTACCAGGACGTACTGTCATAGATGTATACCAATACGTTACAAAGGAGTATAAGCTACAGAGCTATAGTCTATCTTCTGTATCAGAGAAGTTTACTGGAAACAAGAAAGTAGATTTGCCATACAAAGAAGTATTTAACTTGTACGAGAAAGGAGACAAAGCATCCATTGAGACTATTGCAAAATATTGCATAGTAGATTCACTACTGACCATTGCGTTGTTTGATAATATGAACATATGGGTTAGTGTGATAGAAATGTCAGCTGTTACAAGAACAAGGATTAGGAATCTATATACTAGAGGTCAGCAAATAAGAGTAAAGTCTCAACTGTAAAAAGAGTGCTATGATAAAGGTGTTGTATTTGACAAGACAGAATCTTTGCTTGAGAAATTTGAGTACAAAGGAGCTATACTAATATATTGATATCTTCTTTCATATCCTTGTTGGTAGATATTAAATTACCTGCTGCTGAAATAGTTACTATTGTCTGTCTGATGGTAAGACCAGTGTTGTATTCACTCTTTATCGATTCTCTAAAGGAAAGACCAAGTTTCCATTCCTTCAAAGTTTCTTTTGCCCTGTCCAATAGTTCGGAGCTAGGAAAAAGGAGTGTCACGACATTGCTATCATCGGGATCTGTGCTCACGGTATGAGTACTAGCTTTATCTATTGAAGCAATATGATGAGAGGACAGCTCCCAAACCGAATGGATATCATCTGTTAGGTGAGAAGCCATTGTTTGTAGCAACAGAAATAGGAAACTAGAAAGCAAAGATTACAATTAGCTAACAGTTTTCTAGTTAGCATATGTTCAAAATTAAAACTATTCCTCTTCTTCTTTTGATCAATAATCGTACCTTTTAATAGAAAGATATTAATGTGATAAATGTAACAGTATTTAATCAGAGCGTTATTTATGCCTAGTCTTTTTTCACAGTATAACTTACTGGCTTTATAACACTATAAGGTTAACAAGTTAACAGCTAGTGCCTCCTACCGTAGTATAGTACTCTCACTACAGTCCCTCATATATTAATAAAAAAATAAGGACTAGGACTACTAAGTACTATTATTGCAATCTTAATCTTTTTTTTTAACAGATACATACACTACAAACAAAGTACATACTATAGATGGACTTCCTCGCCCTTGAAAGGGTCATCGCTACGAACAAGATTAACAGGTCCCATGGTTGATGAGTTTGCAAGTGCTTGTGCAAGAGAATCAAAGCATCCATTTTTTATACCAGCTAGCTTCTTCTCCTTGGTTTTCTTGTCACTAAATAACTGGAATACAGAGCGGTCATTCCTGTATACATATGAATAGCCAAAGCTAAAGAGACTAATAACATAGCTGTACTTAGCAGTTACAATGAACTGATAAAACGAGACTTACTCTATCATACCTAAGAGCATTATATAAAAACTTTTTTTACAGAATACTAACACTAAGTATACTTTAGACCTACTTTGATGTTAGCCATAGATAGCTCTTGAGCTAGTAACTTAAAGCTATAGGGTAAACAATGTTTCTTTGTACTGCTGCTCTTACAGTTAATACATGGATTACCAGAGCATATTGTACTACAATCATGACATATCCACATCTCATATATATCAGAAGCGTTCCTTAGCTTCTCAAGTATCATCGATGCTGCTCCATGTGCTATAAGACAATCCTTTTCCATCTCTCCAAATCTTAGTCCTCCCTTTCTTGATCGTCCTTCAACTGGTTGTTTTGTAAGACTTTGTATAACACCTTTTGATATAGAGTGAGCTTTGTCTCTGGCTTGATGCCTGAGAGCATGATAGTAACATATACCAGTCGCAACTCTCGCTTGTATAGATAATCCTGTGGTGCCACAGTACATCTTCTCCTTAGAGAACTTGGCTATGTCAGCCTCAAAGCTTCTATAAGCTCTGTTAAATGCTGTTGCATCTATGCAGCTGCTCTCTCTAGACCTCGGCTTTGAAGGAAGAATTGGGTCTCTAACATTGTTTGAATCTGATATGTAGATCTTACCCATTACCATCTCTAGTAGATGACCCATAGTCATCCTGCTAGGTATTGCATGAGGGTTGATTATAAGGTCTGGTACTATGCCGTTCGCAGTAAATGGTAAGTTCTCTTGCGATAGAACAGCTCCTATTACACCCTTCTGTGAATGTCGCGATGTAAATTTATCCCCCACGATAGGAGACCTGTATGATAGTATCCTTACTCTAACTATTTTGTTACACAACATCTAACAAGAAATAAATTATATCTATACTCTTGTAAGTACTCAAAGATGCTAAGCATAATAGAGAGCAATAAAGATATGCTGGCATTTGTGTTCTGTGAAGAAGTCAAAGGAACCGGACTAATTATGATGAGTTGCATATTTGAACTTTTTGGATACCAGCTATACGATGGCGAGAATCTTGATGAGATTGATAAGGGTCTACGGTACACGTTGTCATACTACATTTACGTGCAGTGTATAAAAATATGAAAAATCTTGTATCTATTGTTAATATATGTGTGAGTGCTAGAGGTTATTTTAGAAGATATTATAAGGAGAGGATTTATTATAGCCACTTAATTAGTGAATTAAGATGGCTATTTGTTTTGTTCCTACCTTATTTATATCCTAGAATAGACTCTTTTGTAATTAGAAGAAAGGTAAAGGTTATTTTATCTTTCTTGTTGACTTTTGAGGTAGAATGGACCTTATGAAGGGTAAGAAAGAAGAGCATGGGGTGAATAAGGCTCATCCAATAGGATTTGGCTGCCCATGTGGACGTCTCATAGTCTAATATAGAAAGAAAGGGAGTTATACTCCTCTTGTTAGATCGAGAAAGGAGAGTTTTGAATAGTGAACTTTGGAGAGAGATAGCTCCAAGGAGATAGAAGTGTTTCTAGTGAAAATTGGTGGGTGTGTTTTTCGAGTTGTGAGGATTCTAGAACCTACTCACTTGCTTGTTTTGGAGTTGTGAACAAAAGGTTATGCTTATTTTAGTAGAGTGAGGTTTGCTGCCACCCGACGAAGAGGGGCAGAATCTTCGAGCTGCCACTGCAAGTTTGATTTCAACTCTTTCTTCGTGAAATTTATAGAGAGTGTGGAAAATTGTGCTAGCTTTCTATCAAGACATCTCTTGTAGCATTTGGAGTTGGAGAGCAAAAGTTGTGAGCTTGAGAGTGGGAAAGGGTTTGCTGCCACCCGACGAAGAGGGGCAGAGACTTTGTTCAACCACTCAAGTCGGACAGTCTTTTGAATCTTTTTGATATTTTAAGTGCTTGTAGTAGCTTGTGTAAGCTTTCCACAAAAACAAAAATCAATACATTTGGAGCTTTGATGAAAGTTTTATGAGCCGTGAAGTGTCAAAGAGGGAAAATTGTTGCTAGGGTTTGAAGAGTAGAATCGACTAGCTACAAAATCTGGAGTTTGAGAGGCATGCATGCGAAATTTTAGAACAAGTTAGGTGATGGAGTGAGCTTTCTAAAAAGCTATTGCATGTCCAATTTGGAGAAGGGGAAGTGATCACAACAAAGGCTGAAGTGAAGAGGAGCTTTGCTGCCTTTGCATTTGCTTGGAAATTTTAGCGCCTACTTCTTTTAGCCATAACTTTTAAATGGTAAGTCATCTATTTGTGAAATTTTGATATGTTTTACAATGGATTATTGGCTTTCCATAGGCTGTAAGCACGCTTGATTCGACCTTTGGATGAATTTTTAGTGATTTATTTAGTTTCAGTTTGTTGTATAACTTGTATTCCTCATATGCGGTTGTATTTTGAGGTATACTTGAATACATACATACTTTGCTTATACCTTTTATACAAGTATATATACTTGTATTTATACAAGTATTCTATAAGTATTCTACAAGTATTATACATAATATTTGTATAAGTATTTGTACAAGTATTATACCAAGGATTTATACAAGTATTTGTACAAATGTTATACCAAGGATTTATACAAGTATTTATACAAGTATTTGTATAAGTATTACTCAAGTATTTATACTTTATATTTGTACAAGACTTGTATAAGTATAATACAAGTATAACTTGAAAGCTTGAAGAAATATTGTGCAAGTATAGAACATACTTGCACGGCTTCCTCTCATGTTCCCTGCTAGTTCTAGTAGCAGCTAGGAACCCGGCGTTTTCTCAAGGCAAATTCTCTCTACCCGACAACGTTGTACACAGGAGATACTATTGCTTGTTCCAATCCAGAGAAGAGATTAGATGGATTAGGTCTCCAAAGAACAAATATGGAGAATATGTAATGATATTAAAGTCCTTTATTCATATCCTTTCATATCTCAAAAGTTCTTTTTTGACATCATTATGGTACGATCTCATCATGGACACTGTCAGTCCTTTAAATATATTAAACATGTTCCTTTCGTCTCTTTTTATCTTTCCGATCCTTTCTACTACTGTAATGGAGTTAGGGTATATCTTATCTCTCCTTTCTCTTAGTAATGTTACGCTTCCATTGGAGTTAATTATGAATTCTGAAACAACGTTCTCTCTTGGTTCTTTGCTGTCCTGTGACATCTTAAGTTTAGAGTATACGCTCTCCGTTTTATTGTATGCCATTAAAATTTTCTCTTGGTACAGTAGATCAATCGTCTTTTGAGGTTTCCATCTCATAACAAGGTCAAAGTAAGATTGTGAGTGTGTGTATATTAAGCCATCATACTTACTCTCTTGAATCTGGTTCTCTAGTATTTGATGTTGTCTAGAAAATACAGAGAATGTCTTAAACATAAAGTGTCTTTTTGCAACTACTAATCTTCTCTTAGTAGAGTTGTTGATTGTCAAGCATACTTGAGGTACCATTCTTGTCCTTTCCTTTAACGGTTGATTAGCAACTACTACTCCATTTAATATGACAATGTCAAATGCATAGTATACACCATTAACGGCTACTGTATCGAGGAGCTTGAGCAAGTTACAGCCACTGACACCTGATTCGATAATTGTATCTTCTCCCTTAGTTGATATAGCATACACATTTGCCTCGTATTACGTGAGAAACGATCTTGTACCATCAAGCTTTAGAGATATAGATCCTCCTAACACGTAGTTCCTTGCAAGGTCCTTTATGGTCATGTCGACAGGCTTTGGAAACCTGTAGCCTCGAAGATCAAGACTAGGTACAAGCTTGTTGATTAGTTTGAGCAATTATAAAGCTCGCATATATCCTGCCTTACTATTCGACTCTTTGTACTTCTAGTCTGGCAGTAGAGCTTCTCTACAATGTAAGCTTTCAGAAGCTGTAGTAGAAATAGTAGACAGGGCTATTCCATCACTTGATATGAGTCTGCTAAAGATAAAAGATGAGAAGGAAGATATATAAAAAAAAATTTCTGATTCTTTTTTGATTTTTGTTAATATATAATTAGACTTATATTTACTTATATAAGATATTTTTTAGTGTACTGTTAATTATTATCATGGGAAATGCTGTGTCTGTTCGTCATAATCAATCTGATTATTACAATGAATGGAAAGGTACCATAGATGAATATCGTAGACTTACAAGTGCTGATTTTGCTTACCATCCTCTGTTTGATCCAAGAGAATATCATCATCTCATTACTCGTAGTGGAATTAGTGATGATGAGATCAAGAACGACTGGAACCTTAGTGATGATGACATGAAGACAATCTGTGGTGCAGCATCCAATGTACCCGTTTCATGTGCTGAAATAAAGCAGGTCAGTCATTCAAATGCAGTTGCTAGTTATGCAGTACTTACAGTATATCTGGTGTCATTTAGTATTGCGTCTAATATAATAATAATAAACGTAACAACATATACAGTTGAAGACTTTGATTCTTTTGGATGGGCACATAGTAATAAACAAAGAGATGAGCATACAAGAGCTTATATGCAGGAACATCAAGAAATTGCAAAGGAAAGAAATAGAGAGGGCTTTGAAAAGATTTACAAACAAAAAAGCATTATGAATCTTGTTATTGCGTAGAATATGTCATATTCATAATAATAAAGGATATTTATTTTGAGATATGAATATGAGACTTGACTAGGTTATACACGTACATCTCTATATCCCTATTCTTTGTTGCACGCTGTACTGATATATCTATAATGTGCTCAAACTCTGGAGAGATAAGTACTTGTATGATACTATTTCCACACATTGACTTAACAATTCTATCTCTTATCATCTTTAGGCTTATCTTATAAGCCTTCATCTTATTACCATCAACAATCATCCTGAACAGGACACCTTCATTATAGCTAGTAGGAGCTATGTAGAGATTGAGTTTCTCCACTATCGAGTACGACCAAGAGTCTAAGTTATGCTCAATATAATACGATAACATCATATCAGGAACAGTAAGGTATACAAAGTCTGAGGGGCTTACATCTTTTGTAACGCGTATAGTTGATGTTGATTGCTTAAACGAGCAATTCAAAATAGATTCTAGTCTGGGTATTCCCTCGAGTATCTCCACAGCTGTAGTACCAGCACTGTGGAATGAACTAAGAGCTATTTGAGTGGTTGGTTGTCCAATAGACTGCGACGCTATGATACCCATGCCTTCTCCAAGACATATTTGAGACTGAAAATGTCTTGTTATAAAGACTTGCTTCTCATCATCTTTGAGTTTCTGCAACTGACAATAAGACTGTCTTGTACATGCTTCTTTAACATATGACAGTAGGGGGGCGTGTACTATTAATTCCTTGTTAGACATATTGATTATTGTACTAGTTTATCTGTTCTCAAGATTATTTCAACACGGACATAGACAATAAAAATATGGATTCGTTTGATGTAACCAAGCTAAAGAGCGTCCTTGAGGATGTTGATTTCCAACTCAGTTGGGCATTGTGTCAGAACTTCATTTCAAATCTAGTGGAGCAAGTACCAGATCTTGAAGCTCACATTGACATTATAAACAATGTAGCATCAAATACCTTTCAATCTGCTGATATCTCCATTGTAATAGGGCCTACTTCCAGACCCTCCTTTAATAGTGTCAATTATGAGCTTACAAGAAATGACAGTCTATACGTTAGAGGGCTGTACAAAGAAGGAACTATTATACCTCAGACAGCAAAGTTTGTACTTATTGCTTGCTGAACATTATTATTATGATATTGATTAATCACGCAGGGATGATATATCCTTTACTCTCATTGTTGGAAACATATCCTTCGACCAAAACTTGTAAGCATCATACAATTCCTTTACAACAATTATACTCTTGCTGTGCTTTTCAACATTCGCACTTAAGAATTGCCCAAAGATATCATTGGATATACGAATTGCTTCGGTGCAATCCTTAATCTCACTAGGTTCTTCAAGGCCATGAATTAGATATTTTTGTACTCTTCTATGATTAATCTCATGAATATAGGAGCAAGCAAGGGAATCTTGTTGGAGAAGTTAATATCCTTCAAGTGTGTCGTGAGGAAATCATGAGATGGTTCCATCTTGTCAACAAATGTTGACATGAATGGCATTACTCTGACTCTGCTCCATACTGCTTTATCAAACGTACTCATTTGTAGGATCCTGTTTGCAATAAGTATAAACTTTGTTGTCTGAGGTATAATAGTTCCTTCTTCGTACAGCCCTCTAACGTATAGACTGTCATTTCTTGTAAGCTCTTTCATAACACCAAGGTTAAGCTTGTGACCTTCATCAGGCTCCTGAACGAGAGCTTTAAGTCTTTTCCTTAAGCATTGCCAGTTCTGGAGTAGCTGTTGATGATTGTATTCTCTTTCCCATGAGCAGTGATGTTGGCATCTTTATTGCATAGTCTCCAAATGCTCGTTCGACCAGAGAAACCATAATAGTCTTTCCATTATCTCCAGATCCTGACCATATGGAGAATATCTTGTTTGCATTTCGTCCTTCTAAACATGATGAAACAAATCTCATAAAATACTTTCTTATGTTCTTGTTGGGGAATACTTTCGTCAGTAGATCAAGTACCTCATTAGTTGCTTCTGGATTACAATCAAGTTGTACAAATGGGATTTTGGTTGACAGGGTGATGTAGTCGTCTGGTTCCATTCTTCTAAATCTATCTTCTGTAAAGTCGTACACACCACCTTTCATACCTATCACGTCTTGTCGAGAGTCCAACAGTTCTTCAAAGTCCTCTTTGTACAACATCCCGGCACAGGTGTACATTATCTTTCTCCTGTTGTCAGATGATTGTATAAAATCTATTATCTTAGTAGCAGGCTTATGATTAATCATTTGAAGAATATTATTAGCAGGCAATATAACATAATAGTATTCCTATAGTACTTAGTATTTTCTAGCTTTCTATGATTCTGTATCTCAGCAAGAACTATCTTAGATCCTACTCTATTGATCTTCTTATTATAATCTGTATCCATTAGAATGCATATATCTATTACTTGAGAGCGATTTATATTGAAGTGATTGTATATACTCTGTGACGTTATGACATCAGCATATCCTTCTGTCATATCAATGTCCTTTATCAGGCAAGGACATCCAAACAACAAGCTGTCATAGTCGCTGCTCAGCACAGCATCTACCTCTCCACTTTGGCACATATGAGCACACGTAACATCCGCCTCGTATTCTCCTACTATACACATATCAAGAGATGCGGGAGCTTCCAATATGTTCAACTCTATACATTCAAAGAGTGCATCATAGTATTGTTTTGCACTTTTCTCATCTGATAGATCATGTTGAAATATCTTTTTCATTGTTGGTAGTGTCTTCTTTGCTTCCATTTGCCTTTTCGATCGTCTTTTCATCTCTAATTGTTTCTCAGGAAATGTATTTCCATCGAACACAAATATACAGTAGAATTTATCTCTTAGGATTTCCATTGCCTTCTTCAAATGTTACAATATATACAATCAAGGCCATGAATTAGATATTGCTTGTACTCTTCTATGATTAATCTCATGAATATAGGAGCAAGCAAGGAAATCTTGTTCGAGAAGTTAATATCCTTCAAGTGTGTCATGAGGAAATCATGAGATGGTTCCATCTTGTCAACAAATGTTGACATGAATGGCATTACTCTGACTCTGCTCCATACTGCTTTATCAAACGTACTCATTTGTGGGATCCTGTTTGTAATAAGTACAAACTTTGCTGTCTGAGGTATAATAGTTCCTTCTTCGTACAGCCCTCTAACGTATAGACTGTCATTTCTTATAAGCTCTTTCATAACACCAAGGTTAAGCTTGTCACCTTCATCAGGCTCCTGAACGAGAGCTTTAAGTCTTTCCTTAAGCATTCCCAGTTCTGGAGTAGCTGCTGATGATTGTATTCTCTTTCCCATGAGCAGTGATGTTGGCATCTTTATTGCATAGTCTCCAAATGCTCGTTCGACCAGAGAAACCATAATAGTCTTTCCATTATCTCCAGATCCTGACCATATGGAGAATATCTTGTTTGCATTTCGTCCTTCTAAACATGATGAAACAAATCTCATAAAATACTTTCTTATGTTCTTGTTGGGGAATACTTTCGTCAGTAGATCAAGTACCTCATTAGTTGCTTCTGGATTACAATCAAGTTGTACAAATGGGATTTTGGTTGACAGGGTGATGTAGTCGTCTGGTTCCATTCTTCTAAATCTATCTTCTGTAAAGTCGTACACACCACCTTTCATACCTATCACGTCTTGTCGAGAGTCCAACAATTCTTCAAAGTCCTCTTTGTACAACATCCCGGCACAGGTGTACATTATCTTTCTCCTGTTGTCAGATGATTGTATAAAATCCATTATTTTAGTAGCAGGCTCAATGGTTTCCATATAGGACTCACATATATCTGTTATGAATTTATACATTCCTACAAGAATTTCTCTCATTAGTGATGCTCTAGAACTCTTTAGAGCCCACTTCTTAGTGTCGAAAAAATAAAGAGTTATCCTATCAAAGTTCGAGCATACAAACTTGGTGTTGTATATCACACAAAATATCTTCGAAGTAATAAACTCAGGGTTCTTAGGACAAACACATATTAGATCTCTTACAATCTCCTTTTTTCTACCTTCTGAGCACTGTACATGGTATATATCACAAGGCCATATAGGTGACATTCTAGCATACACATCTCTCTTACCTCTTTCTTCAAGTTTTATAGTCCATGTTGAGCATTCTTCTACCATCGTACTGTAGTGCTTGCTCTTGTTACAGCTTAAACCAAGATATTGCGCAGCATTGTCAGAAGTGTCACAAGGGAAACAAAACACTGCTTCTCCAACAGTGCAAGACTCGTTAGTTGAGAATGCAACATCACAGCTATCATCTTCCAAGGTTGTTAACGATGATATTAGCTTGTAGTCCATAGATATTGTTGGAAAGAAGTAGACGTAGATGTCTTCTTCTGATGTTTTGAAAGCTATGCACATCCTGTGTACATCCTCTATGATATACTTTCCGTTATAAGTATCAAAGAACTGTAACATTGGGTCTTCAAAACCACCTTGGTTAAATCCAAAAAGTTTCACAAAGATTGATGCCATCGTGCTAGTGCTAGAGTACCACGTACGACTGCAACTGATAAATAATATTACTTTGTAGTTCTTATTACCAATATCAACCAGTCATGGCCTCAAAACGAAGAGTTATATATGATCTGAATCCTTTGAACATAGTGTTCACACCAGTAACAGATACGTTTCAAGCTTCTGGATCAAAAGGGAAACCTGTAGTTCCATCTGCTGGGAAAAGAGTTGGTATATCGTACAAAGCAGAGAATGGAACAGAGTATCCTCTGATACTAGCACCAAAAGGATGTATGTTTTATTCATTTGGAATACAGAATGATTCCTTTTCAAGTACTAGTAACAAAAGAAGCAAGAGCATGTGCATTAGTATAGGCGTAGAGGACAATAAAGATACTAATGAGAATGCATTCTGTGCTAATGTGCATGCAATATACGATCGCTGTAAAGAGTATATCATGAAGCACTCAAAGGAAGTCGGCATCAAAGTATCGAAGGATACAATAGATGATATGTTTAAGCACCCATTAAAGGAGTTTACAAAAGATGGTACTACAACAATGAGAATATATGCAAAGCTTATTATAAGTAACAAAGACTCAAAGGTATGCACTACCTTCTATAATACCAAACAAGAGAAGATAGATCCTAAGCCTCTAGAAGGAGTTCACTGTCGCATATATCCTGCCTTACTATTCAACTCTTTGTACTTCTGGTCTGGCAGCAAAGCTTCTCTACAATGTAAGCTTTTAGAAGCTGTAGTAGAAATAGTAGACAGGGCTATTCCATCACTTGATATGAGTCTGCTAAAGATAAAAGATGAGAAGGAAGATATATAAAAAAAAATTTCTGATTCTTTTTTGATTTTTGTTAATATATAATTAGACTTACATTTACTTATATAAGATATTTTTTAGTGTACTGTTAATTATTATCATGGAAAATGCTGTGTCTGTTCGTCATAATCAATCTGATTATTACAATGAATGGAAAGGTACCATTTCATATACAAACAATATATGCAATCATAGAAATACAAAGGAATACATTATGTATGAATACTCATTATGCAATTGCTGATTGCTATAGAGCCATTGTGTACTATATCCCAGGCCATACTGCTGTATGTATCGTATGATAGGGTCGAGATATTTGCAAGAAACGGCTTGTACACATTTATTAGTCTCGTACCAATATCTTCCATATCCTTGTTGGTAGATATTAAATTACCTGCTGCTGAAATAATTGCCATTGTCTGTCTGATGATAAGACCAGTGTTGTATTCACTCTTTATGGATTTTCTAAAGGAAAGACCAAGTTTCCATTCCTTCAAAGTTTCTTTTGCCCTGTCCAATAGTTCGGAGCTAGGAAAAAGGAGTGTTACGACATTGCTATCATCGGGATCTGTGCTCACGGTATGAGTACTAGCTTTATCTATTGAAGCAATATGATGAGAGGACAGCTCCCAAACCGAATGGATATCATCTGTTAGGTGAGAAGCCATTGTTTGTAGCAACAGAAATAGGAAACTAGAAAGCAAAGATTACAATTAGCTGACAGTTTTCTAGTTAGTATATATTCAAAATTAAAACTATTCCTCTTCTTCTTTTGATCAATAATCGTACCTTTTAATAGAAAGATATTAATGTGATAAATGTAACAGTATTTAATCAGAGCGTTACTTATGCCTAGTCTTTTTTCACAGTATAACTTACTGGCTTTATAACACTATAAGGTTAACAAGTTAACAGCTAGTGCCTCCTACCGTAGTATAGTACTCTCACTACAGTCCCTCATATATTAATAAAAAAAATAAGGACTAGGACTACTAAGTACTATTATTGCAATCCTAATCTTTTTTTTTAACGCATACGTATACTACAAACAAAGTACATACTATAGATGGGCTTCCTTGCCCTTGAAAGGATCATCGCTACGAACAAGATTAACAGGTCCCATGGTTGATGAGTTTGCAAGTGCTTGTGCAAGAGAATCAAAGCATCCATTTTTTATACCAGCTAGCTTCTTCTCCTTGGTTTTTGCTTTGTAAACAAATAAGCGGAATCTGGGCGGTCAGATTTCACGTATACATATGAATAATAAAGCTAAAGAGGCTAGTAGCATGGTACATGCTAGCGATTCTGATGAGCGATAAAACGAGATGTATGTATGACCTATATCCTCACTCTGGTCAATGTCCTTCTTGACAGAGTCTGCACCTTCTTTTTATGCTTGCTTACCTGCATCATCTACATCATTCAAGTGCTTAACCTCATCATCACTCAGACCCCAACCTCCTTGTGCTTCCTTCTCATCCTTAGGACTTGGCTTTAAAGGTAGCTTAACAAATGGTTTAAGTAATGCCACAAGTCTACCTGAGATTTGTTTTGTGTTTGAATCTATGAACTGTAAGTATGAGGAGTTACGGATCCCGTAAGATCCATATACAAAATTAGCAGATATCTTTAGAGCAAGCTGTCTCCTTTCAAGAACTACCTTTTCTATTCCTGTAGTAGTACTGGATTGTATCATAACTTCTTTTCACTTTAATATTAATGTTCTTAGCAGAGATGGTACTAGTCCTAAAGGCTCTTTGGCAAACATGTAGGACTTCTTGTTAGACACTCGTAGAGTAAAGCAAGGCTGGTTAGAGTTCCTTTTGATAAATGTTGAGTAAACTATATTGTGACTTATTATAACAGAAGGATACAAACTTGAAAAGTCAAGCAAAGAACACCATTTATAAAGCCCAGGAGTGGGGTTTGATACTATAGCTCCTTTGTACTCAAATTTTTCAAGCAAAGATTCTGTCTTGTCAAATACAACACCTTTATCATAGCACTCTTTGTACAGTTGAGACTTTACTCTTATTTGCTGACCTCTAGTATATAGATCCCTAATCCTTGTTCTTGCAACAGCTGACATCTCTATCACACTAATCCATATGTTCATATTATCAAACAACGCAATGGTCAAGAAATAATCTACTACGCAATATTTCAATAGTCTCAAATGCCGATGCTTATTCTCCTTTCGCATGTTAAATACTTTCAGATGGCAAATCTACTTTTCTTGTTTCCAAGAACTTCCTCGATACGTAAGATAGACTATACGTAGCTTATACTCAGAACGTATCGGGTATACATCTACGATAACACGCCTCGATAAATTCCACTTCCACCACACAACTATTAAAACCATGTCGAATCGCCCATTAACGCTCAATCCTTCGTACTAATTCTTGAATTCTAGAACTTGAAGGCAAGTTGTCTTTTCTCATATTATCATTATATATTCATTATCATACATTATGATAATGATAGAAACGTGTTTAATCATCAAGGTGATACTCTAGAACGTTTTGACTTTGATATTATCTTTCGTATTATGTCAAGTTTATCTTCTGCGCTTACTGCTTTCCAAGTACCATCTAGTACTCTTGTCTTCATACATACTTTGAAAGACTCAGAAGATAGGGCATATGAATAATTGTCCTCTGATGTTCTGTAAGATAGTATGTGATAATACCTATTATTAATATAATCGAAAGAATTCTCAAAGAATAGACTAATAACCTTGTTGCCACTTAATATTGTTGATTCGAGTAAGTGTATCTTTTACGACATTGTCATTGACGATACGATATATATAAGATCTCTTTTATTTTTGTATAGCACCTTTATAAAGTAGTTAACATTCGTGTTGGTACTTTGTTTAAAGCTTGATAAGTGTGTATCTCGATTGGACATAATAGCACGGTCCAAGTGTATTGTTCCTCTTACCTCTTTTATGCACATTCCATCGTGAAGAGCAATATCTTTTCCAATTAAAGCCTTTACTACACTCTTCTTAATATCTAATAATGTACTTATAGTGTCTATTGAAAGAAACTCTGTTGATTTTGTAACGGTGTCTCGTATAGAAACCTCTATATCATCACAGTACCATAAGAGATATGTTGATATATCGTCACCAAGTTCGCTTCTTATTGTTGTAGTATCAACATTTAAGTAATAATCAACACCACAACTTCTTATAACATTCTCTACATCTTCTATGCGCTTTGATTTCTCCTCTGAGATTAAATACTTATACATGTCTATGCTTTCAGATGGCACACACTTATCACTCCTACTTGCAAGAGCTACATGTCTATAGACATGTATTGACCTTTCTTCATCTTTTAAGATTGCCATCGACTCCTTACCGCTTCTTCCAATCGCTTGCATTATCATGGACTCGTTCCAACGCAGGAGTGACACGCGAATTGCCTTACATTACCCAACCACACTCTCCACCGATTCGCCACTAAAGAGGTAGGCGTTGATATTATTTATAGCGTAACTGCTTTAAAAGTTCATGCTTGTTTAGAATCTTTTTCAGCCCTCGCTTTCTTTTGCAATTTCGACGTTTCCTCAAAGATATAAGCTTCAGATGCTTCACCCTTCGTTTATTAATATGTGCCCATCCAAAAGAACTAAGAATCAAAAGTTTTCAATTACTCTTGACATTTACGCTTATTATTATTATTATATAGACGCATTACTAAACGACACCAGATATATCGTAGTACTGCGATAACTATAACCGTGATTTGAATCTTTGATGATTTCAAAGACATGAACTAAGATTGGATGCTGCACCACAGATTGTCTTCATGTCATCATCACTAAGGTTCCAGTCGTTCTTGATCTCATCATCACTAATTCCACTACGAGTAATGAGATGATGATATTCTCTTGGATCAAACAGAGGATGGTAAGCAAAATCAGCACTTGTAAGTCTACGATATTCATCTATGGTACCTTTCCATTCATTGTAATAATCAGATTGATTATGATGAACAGACACAGCATTTCCCATGATAATAATTAACAGTACATTAAAAAATATCTTATATAAGTAAATGTAAGTCTAATTATATATTAACAAAAATCAAAAAAGAATCAGAATTTTTTTTTTATATATCTTCCTTCTCATCTTTTATCTTTAGCAGATTCATATCAAGTGATGAAGTAGCCCTGTCTACTATTTCTACTACAGCTTCTGAAAGCTTACATTGTAGAGAAGCTCTACTGCCAGACCAGAAGTACAAAGAGTCGAATAGTAAGGCAGGATATATGCGACAGTGAACTCCTTCTAGAGGCTTAGGATCTATCTTCTCTTGTTTGGTATTATAGAAGGTAGTGCATACCTTTGAGTCTTTGTTACTTATAATTAGCTTTGCATACATTCTCATTGTTGTAGTACCATCTTTTGTAAACTCCTTTAATGGGTGCTTAAACATATCATCTATTGTATCCTTCGATACTTTGATGCCGACTTCCTTTGAGTGCTTCATGATATACTCTTTACAGCGATCGTATATTGCATGCACATTAACATAGAATGCATTCTCATTAGTATCTTTATTGTCCTCTACGCTTATACTAATACACATGCTCTTGCTTCCTTTAATGAAGATCTTATATTTGAGTAGTATGGGATGTGAACATACATGAGTCGGTATCTCCGTACACCAACTGTACATGATATCTAGATGATATGATGCTTGATGCATACATAAGCATGGATCTACCTATTGCTGTTGTGGACTCTGCACCTTCTATAAACAGTAAGTATGAGGAGTTACGGGTCCCATAAGATCCATATACAGAATTAGCAGATATCTCTAGAGCAAGCTGTCTCCTTTCAAGAACTACATTTTCTATTCCTGTAGTAGTATTGGATTGTATCTTAACTTCTTTTCTCTTTAATATTAATATTTTTAGCAGAGATGGTATTAGTCCTAAAGGCTCTTTGGCAAACATGTAGGACTTCTTGTCAGACATTCGTAGAGTAAAGCAAGGCTGGTTAGAGTTCCTTTTGATAAATGTTGAGTAACATATATTGTGACTTATTATAACAAAAGGATACAAACTTGAAAAGTCAAGCAAAGAACACCATTTATAAAACCCAGGAGTGGGGTTTGATACTATAGCTCCTTCGTACTCAAATTTCTATGATCAATATAACATTATGTATCATAGGTTTATTTAGACAGTTCAAGAGTGTCACCTTGGCTATAGCCTTCCCATATGCCCGTCTTGAAGTTACTTTGGATATCCTTTGATATCCGGTTCAGTGTACTTACTACAACTGCTTTCTGCTTACTGTTACTTCTTATCTTTTGCTGATTAAGCTTGCTAATCTTCTTCTCTATGTACCTCCGTACAATATCTGCTGGAGTATGTATGCATTTGAAGCTCAAGCAGTCCCTATCATCTTCTTGTCTGATTGATAGTATAGTCTCTACAAACCTACATATCATCAACGATAACATCTTCACCTTCCTGTCATCATCAAGACATGCCAAGATTCTTTCTGTTGAATATGTAGTGTTGTCATCAAGTATAGTAGTATTTAGTTGTGATTCTAGAAGGAGTCCTGATACCTCTTTTGGATGATCCGTCCATGACAATATTTCTCGCTTTGCGCTAGTAATAGACTTTCGAAGGGTTTTCATTACAACAAACACATTGACAAGATTGTTGTGTGACAGAGAAACCTTTAGTATTCCATTGACCATATAGATCTCGCAGTGGCACTTTGATAGTTGTAATTCGCATTTTTCTTTTCGTGCTAGGTATCTGAAAGTGTAATTTCTCTCTTGGCACATAAGAACCTTCCTTCTTCCCTCTATAACGAATGATCCTTTTATGGCTGATGCATCTTCAGGTTTACTCTATGACAACCCGATAGAATGAATGATAATATTTACTTTGTAAATTCTTGTGATCTTACATTCATATGTCTTTCGGAGTATTGATACAACTCTTGAAAATTATCTCTTACAATTAGAAGATACGCATCGTTAACTGAACCTTCACAGGTTATCTATTGTTACACTCTTGATTAGGTACGATGTCTAGCATCGTAGTGTCGTCTGATTTAAATGACGTCCCGTTCAATCTTTCTACTTATAAACGATAGATCCATCGTTTATATATACTATATATTGAAGTATGTCGGCGCAGAAATGCAATATGCGTATCTTCAATTATATCATTACAACTTTCTTTTGATTTTTTATACTTGATCTGATCTTAGCTCTTATTCATCAATTTTAGTATGGCTAGTAGGCTTAGAGGCGTATTGCGTTAGATTTTCTTTGCTGTTCAACCTTCGCTTTCGTATATAAATATATGATTAGCAGTAAGAATGATATAGGTTCTCCTGCCTTGGGAACATGACCTTTAGTATATTGTTCTGTATGTTCTGATCCAAAGTGTTGTCCAGGACATATGGGATTTATACAACTTAAAGAACCGATATTCAATCCATTATGTTTGAAGGATATAATAAGAGTTGCAGAGATGATATGTCCTAGGTGCAGAATATTTAATTCTATAGAAAAGATTAAAGGGAGAAAGGTGTGTTCTAACTGTAAGGATCATGCAAGAGTATACGCATTTGATCCGAAGAGAATGTGTCTTGTTGATAAGAAGCTATGAAACGTTATACACACATAGATAAAATATCCTTTAATATTGATTTAAAGAACTTTTGAGCTCATACAAGTAGTGGCAAAGCGATATTTTCAGGTTGTTTTCACAATGAAGATACAAAAATTTAGGCATGGTCTAAATTGAAAGTTGTTGGTCATTATCAGTGGCTACAACGGCCGATGAATCATCTGCCTTGTGAATGACAACTGGAGTATATTGCGAAGACTATGCAACAAATTTTTAATTTCTTACGTTTGTGAGTATATATCTCAAATGGCTTCTCGGAGACCTCGAAGCTAGAAGAAGAGGTGATATCAAGGACATACTTATTAGAACCTTCTAAAATATTCTAGAAGGATTTTAGAACTCTCCAAGACCTTCTAGCATCTTTCAAATTGATAGAGAAGCTTTCTAGTTGATAGAAGCTACTTAAGAAGCTTTTTAATTAGTAGAAGTTGCTTGAGAAGCTCCCTAGTTGGTGGAAGTTGCTTGAGAAGCTCCCGAGTTGGTAGAAGTTGCTTGAGAAGCTCCCTAATTGGTGGAAGTTGCTTGAGAAGCTCCTTGGTTGGTGGAAGTTAAGTGAAAAGCTTCCTAGTTGGTGGAAGTTGCTTGAAAAGCTCTCTAGTTGGTGGAAGTTGCTTGAGAAGCTTCCTAGTTGGTGGAAGTTGTTTGAAAAGCTCCCTAGTTGGTGGAAGCTGCTTGAGAAGTTTCTTAGGTAGGAGTATATATTGGAGTCGAGGTTGAAGAGTTCTTTATTCTTGACAATACATCTCTTGGAGCTCTAGCTCACCTCTTTGGTATTGTTTTTGTATTCATCTGATTAATCCAGTTCTTGTCAATTTTTCTTGAACTTCTTGTTTAGACTTCTAGTCTATATTCTGTGTCTGTGATAGCTACTTATCAGTTGATCATATAAGCTTCTTTTTTTTATTAGCATTTTAATTGTGATACTTGTATGCTCCATTTGGTCTTATTGAACATCCACTGGTGGGATAATAACACCTTTACAAAGCTCAATATGGAAACATATTCAATATTTTTTTGCTTATAAAAAGTCATAACATAGTACTACCCTACCTATCTATACCAAACGGATAACAAAATCTAATAAAGATTATCTTATTTGTTTATCATACTTCTATGCTGTTGGGTATATTAGTATGATAATCTATGCATATTAAAAAAAAAAAAATTTAACACTGTAAAAATAATACTATTATGTTTGAATAGCATGTACAATGATCCTTGACTATGAGTACTACATTATTCACTTCTATTGGTGTTATTAGTACTTGTATCAGTTGATAGGTTATAAGACATACAAAATTCTAGCATAAGATTTTTTCTTTGATATTCCTCTTTGACTATGTGACAATATTCTTTAGCAGAGATATAGAAAGATCTGCCAAGTCTTCTTCCATTAAATACAATATCATTGTTTATATAAATATTTGGATCTACTATCATATTTAGATCTTTGTGGAAAAAAAAGAGAGGTACTACTCCTCAGTCGCAGGTAGTTAGCCTTTTTATAATCTTTATTTTTGTGAGAGAGACCTTCTTTGCTCCAGTTAATTCTTTTATAATGTCAAAATCTATTATACTTGATCCAGGAATAACAATAAGGCAGTACTTGTGGCTATCAGCTGATCCTTCCTTGTTGAAAGCAAGATCAACAACCATTGTTTTAGCTGCCTGCTCTCTACTGTTATCTCTTATTTATGCAATTACATCTGATCTGTCTTCAGATGCATGTTTGACCTCATGATATAGAGACTGATATTTTATAAACAGATCCTTGACTGTGTTGTAGGTACTTCTGATTCTACTTTGCCCCATTGGCTTGTAACTAGCTGTAGGAATAAATGATAGCATCTTATCAAACAATAGATTGCTATACACACTTGTTATTACAAAAGTGTAAATAACACATATTATCAATTCTACTTTTCTATTAAACAAGATGTACAAGCATGTCAAGTGTTATGTACAACATGAATTATATTGTGCTTGATGAAGAGATTAAGCGCTCTCTCAAAGAGCATATGCTACATAATAAATCACATGCAGGTGCTCATGAGGCTCATCTGTCATATAGTCTTCAGAAAGTTGATCTTACGCTATCTAACAAAGCTTCAAAGGTAATAAAAAGTATTAAATATCCTCGCAATCATGCTTTGTTACTACTAATAAGAAACCTCCTTATGGATTACGATCTGATAGATATCCCTTCCGATAGAGATGATACATGCAATAAAGATACATTCATAAGCGAGTCCTGTCTAACAGGTGTTGCGCAACTTTTAGGAGACATTTATACATATAAAGAGAAAAATAATAATGCCATTGTCCAAGATATATATCTTATAGCTAGCTCCGAAGGATACAACTCAAACGAAGGATCTAAAGATAGATTATACTTTCATATAGAGAATTCATACTTTAATTTTAGATCTGACTATATAGCCTTGTATTGCCTAAAAAATGATCACAGTACTCATGCTTCTACACATTTGATTAGCTGCCATGATATACTAGAATCATTATATGATGCTGAAATAGAAACTCTTAGAAAATCTTTATTCATGTCACTTGTTCCTCCATCTTTCAAAAAGGAACTATGGTTGGATTTGAGACTCGTTTTAGAAGGAATCCTTTCCAACCCTTCCATTAACATCCATTTTTTAATAATGCATTGTACTAATAATGATGCCAGGAGGGTATTTAAAAAGATCAGGTATAACATTGAAAATTCTATTACTACTATTTAACAAGTAAAACTAACACCTGACAATCTTCTAGTCATAAACAACCAAAGATTAATACATGGGCGCTCAAAGTTTACTCCAAGATATGATGGTAAGGACCAATGGCTGCAAAGAGTATATATATCTACGAATATATGGAAAAGAAGGTCTGAGATACAAAGTAGACAGAGAGTGATATCTACTATGAACTAAAATTTGATCAGAGTACCGTAAAAGAGTAAATATTAGTCATAGGATATTATTAGTATTTTTTTATTATTTATATTAAAGATACATCATGAATCTAGTCTATAGAATCTGTAGCATATGAATTCACGATTAGATCCTATATAATCTCTAAACGCTTGCTTGACCAAAGAAATTATAATTGTCTTTCTATTGTCTCCAAATCTTGACTAGAAGTGTATAGAATCAAGATAAGAGTAAGATATGTACACCAATGAGTTCCTCCTAAAAACTTAGGATCTATCTTGTTCTGTTTTACATTATAAAACATAGTTCATATCTTTGAGTCTATAATCTTTGTATATATTCTTATTCCTATGTTATTGTCTTTATTAAATTCCTTTAGTGTATACTTAAACATGTTAATTACTGTTTCTCTTAACATGCTGATACTCTCATCTTTAGAGTGGCATGTAATATTTCCTACAATGATTATACACAACACGTACATTAGAGCACGATACTCTCGTTAGCATCTTTATCAGGAGTGTTAACATCTATGCCAATACATATATTCTTGCCTTACTTAGAATTGAAACCTAGTTAGAAGTTGTCTTGTATTTCAAAAGAATAAAGCATACATCGCTTTGATACTAGTATCGGGGGTAATGTGCTCCATCCTCAACTTTATATGAAATATTGAGTCTTTTTCCACCAGAGACTTATCCTTGGATCTTGATGTTTGATATGCTTCCATGATAGACTTGGACATTATATTGGACAGATTTGTATCATATAGGATCTTCCTTTTAGAGGCTATTGTCTGCATACACTATCAATATACATATTACAATATAATATTGCCTACTAGTTGACTATGTACATGTCATTCCCTATTAGTATTTTGATTATTAAACTCGCAAGCTTCTTCTTAGTTCTACTAAACATCCATTTATATAGCTTTTGCTTTGTATTCTTAGAAAGTTGTAATATTCTATCATACATAGAGTCAGTAAGACAGTTTACGTTAAACACCCTCTTAGTGGTTGTAAGATCTTCTAATTCTATAGGACTAGAACAAATATCCTCTATAATACTTGATGTATTTGGATAATAGATTTCATTGGTAAATGGATAAAACAGTATATCTACCATTATAGGACACCGGTGTCGTGTTGTAAATCAAAACATAGTATGAAAAATATAAAAGAATGCATTAAAATAAAAAGATTAAGATTAGAAGAAAGGTTGATAGAAAATTAGTAGTAAGAAGATACAATGGAAATTTACCTTGAAAAGTGAAATTTCTTCAAGTTAGTAAAAAGAAAAAGGTTGAGGAAGTGGAAAAGACATGGGCTAAGAGGTCTTTTTGACCAAGAGGATAAAGAAGACCAGGAGGGAGATAACAAGGAAGGGTCGTGAAGAAGAAGGAGGAGAGTTTTTTTGGAGAGATAGGGTTTCTTTTTGATAGGCAGTATACGTTTTTGTATGTAGCAGAAGCTTAGAGAGAATTTTAGGTGCGAATTTTTGTAGGTTTATAGTAGACAAGATAAGAAACTCATAGAGATAATTCTCATGTCTTTTCATTAAGTATCGAGGGAGATATGAGTCGTGAAAGTTGTAGGTGTTTAAGACTAGGGCAGAGAGGGTTACAAACTTTCGGGCCTTGGTTCTTAGAAACCACTTACACTTTAGTAGTGAAATTTGTTGGATTTTTGTTTTTTATAGAGTTAACTACTTTGTGTTAAAATCTCAAGTCAATATGACCTCTGAGCAAAGAGTTATGAGTGAAATTGTAACCAGTTTGAATGAAAAAAGAAATAGAGTGAAGGTAGGGTTGAGGGTTTGTATGGGCAGTGCATGTATGTGGGTTTTTTTGGGTATAAAGGGAGTTAGGAGACGAATTTGAGTGTGAAATTTGATATACATGATCTATGTAAGTTAAGGAAGAGATGAGTGTAAGTTTGATACTCATTAGTCTTATAAATAAAATGTTATGCTCTTTCAAAGTGACAGGGGTCTATCTCCAAATCAGTGAAGTTTGAGAGAGCATAACTTTGTGATCAGAGTAGTATTTTGAGTAAAATTTGTTGGGATTTGTAGATATATGAGTCTTTTAAGTTGTATAAGAAACTGATTGCTATTGGAGTTATATTCGAGGAGTTATGAGGAATGTTGTGGTCAAATCCAGAGTTGTTAGAAGGCAAAATTAAAGAAGAAGGATGGAACCTATAACTCAAGTTTGGAGAAGACTTTTGGAGCAATATTTGGAGGGTGTTTACAACATGATACAAGCTATAAGCCTACCAAATTTCAGCACTTAGGTCTTCTTTAATGAAGAGCAATGAAGATGTGAAGCAAAGGGGGTCCAGAATCAAAGGCAGCATGGAGGGATTACTTTGACAACATGGTTCTCTCTAACCACATGAGCTATAATCAAAAGGTTTATGGGGTTTGCTTCTTTACTCTCTTAAGTACCTTGTGTCCAAATTTTGCGGCAATTGATGTGATATCCTAGGATTTGTGGGCAAAATTGAGGGCAGTTTTCTAAAGGCAGAATATGTTAGGGTTTATAAAGTATGTTTTTATGTAAATTCTTCAATTTTATGAACTTTATGAATCTCATCTTGCACTTAAGAAATGAGAGGCAAAAAAGACCCAGTGTTTCTTAGGGCTAAGACTCTCACCACGACAGCGGTGGATAGGTCTATGCTGACAAGGATATCAACCATCATATCATCTAGATATCCACTGAGTGTCATATATGATAATATAGACTCGTACATGTTCACATCTCCTACCACTCAAGACTATGAATCATGTAGGTCTCTTGCTATGTCTACATCTAGTAAGGTATCAAAGGAGTTTCTTGCTTCAATGAAATTAGAGTTCGAAAGTATGTTTGAAATTTTCTTACCAATAACAAAAAAGAGATATATAGGACTAGTAGTAGGAGAATAGAAGGTGGTGTATAAGGAAGTCATTGTATCTAGAAGAGATAGTTGTGTATTTCTAAAGCATATGTATTTGTCATTAATAGAGATGGTAATAGACTCCTTGCCATATGGAGACATAGTAGAATTCATTAGACATAGGCTTCTACTACTAGAAAGAGATCAAGTCCCATTAGACAATTTAGTAATCATAAAGACATTGGAAAAGAAATATTCTAGTGTAAGCACACCATTAATAGTATACAATGATAGATTAAAAGATCTAGGGATAGATAGTAAATTTGGTGACAAGCTAGATTTTGTATTTGTTAAAAGCAAAAAGGAATATAAGCTTGAAGGATACAAAATGTGTCCACCATATTTAATAGGACCTCATAATCTAGAGATAGATTATCTATATTACATCAAGAATCATATATCAAATCCTATCCACGAGTAGTACGACTCTTGGATCAAAAATATTTGGTGAAAGATTTTACCGATGCTATTAGAGGCATGATGACAACAAGAGTTAGCTCATTTTAAAAAAAGTTTTTTAAAAGATTGTAATGGAGTCGCTTAATTCATCTACCATATCAAACGGCTCATATATTTCAAAAAAAAATTGCCTGATCTTGTCTGTTGAATATGGGCAGTTATATATTTCTCTTAGTCTATCTATGTTGAATTCACTCTCTTTCCAAAATTTAGTTTTTTCTAATTTACCGTGGACTCTTATTTTACTAAGGGCTGTTTTGGATCCTACTCTGTTTATCTTTTTATTGTAATGAGTATCCAACAAGATACACACATCTATAAACTGCTCATGACCTATCTTGAGATGGTTGTATATGCTTTGCAGTATTATGATGCCTGTAGATTCTATTATCATAATGATGTCTTTGATAAGATAGAGGCATCCAAATAATAAAAGGTCATAGTCGCTATTCAATACAACACTAACTTCTTTGTTCTTGCATATGTGTGCATATGTAATATCTGCCTCGTATTCACCTATTATATATTCATTAAGTGATGTAGGTGACTCTGATATCGTCAACTCTACAGACTCAAGAAGTGTGCTATAGTATTATCTTGCATTCTTCTCAACTGAAAGGTCTCTCTTGAATATGTCCATGATAGTTATCAATGTGTCTTTTTTTTTTTTTTCTTTCTAATTCTTGTTTTTTTTCGGAGAATATCTTTCCATCGAATACAAAAGTGCAATAAAAGTCATCTCTTAGAACTTCGATTTCTTTCTTGATTGTTTTAATGTATGATGAATTATATTGTGCTTTCTCAAATTTTTCATATGTTAACACATCCTCAGCTTTCTTCAGAGAGGATATCCTTTCCATTCGGCAATGTATAATACATTCAGACATAATGAAGAATAGAGCATTAATATCTACAACAATTTTTATTCTTTGTATTTTGTATAAGGGCACCTTTTGTATCAGAGGTGACAATAGTATTGATAATCTGACCAAAGATATGACCTTTGTAGTATAATATTTTTGTGCCAGCCTATAAGATTGAATAGAACTTATATCTAGTGCGGATAATGGTGATATTATATCAGTATGATCATTGGTAAGAAAATCATAGTATCTATACAAAATGACAAAGCTAATAGCTAGAAATAAGATAAAGGAGTATCTTGAAACTAACATTGGATTGTTGGATAAGGATATTGAAAAAGGTATTAACAATATCATTGTATACATGAAACTGGGAATAGTAAAGAAGAACAATATCTTCTTTGAGCATAATAAAATAAAAATGATACGAAAAATATGCATTGGAGACAAAAATATTATCTTTATAATCAAGGATCAACTCTCTTCGTCTAATGTATGTAAGTCTAATATAGTAAGATTAGAAACAACTTCACAAAATTAAAAAAGTTATTAAAAGAATAGCATTTCAAGGTCGCCAAGTCTCGCATTGCTGTCTACTGAGAAAATTTATTCCTAATTATCCGCATATTGTACATTCTACTATATCACAGTGTCTTCTAAGTTCTTCGAGTCTTTTGGCAAAAGATAAAGCTTTGAAGAAATTTGTAACTAGGTGGACAGACAAAGATGACCACCTCAAGTATACCTCAGGTCTCTCACACTCCTCTTTACCTAATAAAGTACATCTTAGTGAAGAAAAAATCTTTTCTGGCAATGAGCAGATTGAGTTTTAAAAAGAACATTCTATGTCTATTCCTTTTATATTTGCTAACAAGTCAAATGTATCATTTATATTTGCTAATAGGCCTTCACTCTCTCTAATGAGACTTGCCATTTAAAAAATGTCAAAAATCCCGTTCTTAAGGTACCTACTCTTTCTCTTAGGTCTAAGTGTCACAGACACAGAATACGAAGAGAAAATCTAAACAAGAATTTCAAAGAGAATTGGCAAGAACTAGATTGATCAGATGAGTACAAGAGCAATACCAGAGAGGTGAGCTAGAGCTCCAAGAGATGTGTTGTCAAGACTGAAGAATTCTTCAGCCTCGACTCCTATATATACTTCTAAATAAGAAACTTCTTGAGCGACTTCTAACAACTTAGAAAGCTTCTCAAGCACCTTCTATGAATTAGGAGGCTTCTCAAGCAACTTCTACTATCTAGGAAGCTTCTCAAGCAACTTCCACTAATTAGGAAGCTTCTCAAGAAACTTCCACTAACTGCTAATAGAAACTTCTAGAAGGTTCCAGGGACTTGCTTCTAGAATGTTCTAATTTCTAGAAGGTTCTAAGACTATGTCCCTAACATCACTCCCTCCTTTAGCTTTGAGGTTTCCGAGAAGCAATGTTATTATCAGTCAATACCAACGTAAAAAAATGAAGATCTGTCGCATAACGTCTGCTATGAATTCTAATTGTCTTTCACGAGGCAAGTGGTTTATCGGTCCTTGAAGCCAATGGTAGTGGCCCACGCCCTCAACTTTTGACCAAGCATGAACTTCCGTATCCTCATTGTAAAACTGTCCTGCAAACACACCTTCTGGCTGACCATTGTAAGCAGGCTCGACTTCAAATACAATCACCAGCGATCGATTACTTGGTATCCTCCGTCGTCGTCGTGGTGCAGGTGGTTCTTCATCTCGAGGTCGCCTTCGTGAGCTATTAGGTTGAGATGATATGATTGGCATGGTATCTATCTCTTGGCTATCCATGTCAAAAGACCAAACTATGGCTATCAGAAAAGATCTACTCTATCTTGGAGAAAATAACTACATCAACTATGAATTTTGGTAGTGTTCTCCCCTTTTTTTATGTTACTAGATGAGCAAGCTTCAGAAAGAAGTTATCCTCAAACCGGCTTAGGTTTCTCAAGATATTGTTGATGAAACTCTTGTACCTTTTGCGGCGCATTGGCGAGATTTTTGGTCGGCTCCCATGTTCGCTCATTGATATCGTAGCCTCTCCAATATACAAAATACTCCAATTTTTTCCATTTATGCCGCGAATCTAGCACCTTTTTTACCTCGTATTCCTCGTGGTTCTCGATTTCAATACTAGATGGCAAACTTTGCACTCTTCCAGGAAAAGACGATTCTCTATAAATCTCCAACAAAGAAACATGAAAGACTGGATGTACCTTCATAGCAGCTGGTAACTCCAGACAGTACGCCACTGGATTGATTTGCTTCAAGATGACAAATGGTCCCAACCTCTGGTAGTCCAACTTATCACACGGCCGCTTCATCTTGATATTCCGTCGAAGTAGCCATACCTTATCTCCAGTTTTGAAAATAGGTGCTTGATTTCGAAGTTTATCTGCTGATATCTTATAAGACTCTTGAGCAGACTGCAATTGCACCTTTAACATAGTTTGAAGCTCTGATAGTTGCTTCACAAATCCTGCAGCTGCTGGGTTGTTATTCGTTGATAGACTTAACAAATCAAGCTTCGGATGGTACCCATAGTTAGAAAAGAATTGTGTTTGTTGAGTTGACGCGTGCAAGGTGTTGTTATATGCAAACTCGGCTAACGATAGATATGCGGCCCAATCATCTTGCTGATAGTTGATGCTGCATCTTAGATACTGTTCCAAAACTTGATTCACCCGTTCCGTTTGGCCGTCAATTTGAGGATGGAAAGCTGAAGAAAGCTTGATATCCACCTTCAATATTTCAAAAAGAGATCTCCAAAACTTTGATACGAATTGAGTTCCTCGATCCGACACAATATCATCTGGTAGGCCATGATATCGATACACATTGTCAAGAAAGAGCCTTGCTGTATCTTCACTTGACGATGTCTTCTTGCAAGGGACAAAGTGCGCCATCTTTGTAAGTCGATCTACCACAACAAAAATGCTGTCGAAATAATTTGATGGTGGCAGGTCTGTAATAAAGTCCATGGAAATTGAAGACCATGATTGCCGTGGAATTGGCAATGGCTGTAAAAGTCCGTAAGGGCGATGCCGAGGATTTTTAGATCTTGAACAGATGTCGCAAGTGAAGACAAAATCTTTCACATCTTTCCACATTTGGAGCCACCAGAAATCTTGAGAAATAAGTTTCAAGGTCTTCTTGAATCCAAAATATCCCATAGCTGAAAAATTGTGATGAGATTGAAGAACTCGGAGCCGTATTGGTCCTTTTGGAATATACAACCACTCCTTGAAGTATAAAAGATCTCCCTCCACTTTGAACTTGTCATTATTGGTACGTTGCTTGATATCAACTGCTATTGAATCTTCAATGGTCACGATACGTACATGATTGAGGAAGTCAGCATCAATTGGTACAATGGCAGCGTGAAGCCGAAATTGCTCTGGCTTCAATAGCGTCGTACACTGTTGGTCGAATGCTGCCTCTCCAGCCTTTGGTGCAAGATACGATCTCCTCGACAATGTGTCAGATAGTCCTTGTTGCTTTCCAGGTCGATAAGTGATAACAAAGTCGAATCTGGATAGCAACATATTCCACCGAGCTTGACGCCGATTCAAAATTCGAGCCAACATGAAATATTCCAAATTCTTGTGATCCGTGTATATGGTTACCGGATGTGCCGCTCCTTCGAGAAAGTGACGCCACTCTTGGAAAGAATCCATTATAGCAAGAAGCTCCTTATCGATCTCATAGCGATCCCAACAGCAGAAAACTCGAGATAGAACGCAATGATGGAGCCTTTCATCGCGATTCCATCTCGCTAAAAGTACCCGCAAATCTGAAGCATTATTAAATAAAGCAAGGCCTGGTCGACGCCGGGCGATTAAAGATCGAGGCCCCCGAACCATCTTAAGATTCAAATGCTTACTGTGAGTCTCCATTCGAGCTTGTCCTTACACATCAATCAAGTGAATAGAGCAGCAACTTGGGAATAATTTTTAATAAAAATCCGATAGAAGTTAGCAAAATCAAGAAAACATTATACATCTCTAACCGTCTTCGGAACCTCCCACGACACAATTGCTTCCACTTTCTTGGGATCCATTTTCAAGCCTTCTGTAGTCGCGATGAATTCCAAAAACTCCATCTCAGTTTGGTGAAATAAGCACTTCTCCAACTTGGGGTAGAGTCCTTGCTCACGTAGTTTTTCAAGGACGAGACGAACATGCTTTTCATGCTCTTTTTTGTTCTTAGAAAATATCAGAATATCATCCAGATAGATGACAACAAAATCGTCAAGATGCTCCCAGAAGATGTCATTCATCATGTGTTGAAAAACTGCCGGAGCATTGGTAAGACCAAAAGGCATGATATTATACTCGAAATGGCCATACCTTGTACGGAAAGTTGTCTTCCATTCGTCTCTTTTTTTAATTTGTACAAGGTTGTAGGCTCCTCTTAGATCGATTTTTGTAAAGATCCTTGCCCGTCCAAGTTGTTCAAGAAGACCAAATATCAAGGGTAACGGATAACGATTCTTCTTTGTTACCTTATTGAGACCTCGATAGTCCACGCACATCCGTAGCGAGCCATCCTTCTTTTTTATAAATAAGATTGGTGCTCCAGCTGGTGACTTCGAATGGCGAATGAAGTTCTTGGCTAGATTCTCATCAATGTACTTCCACAATTCTGCCAACTCCGTCTGCAACAAATTGTAGATTGGGCCAAAAGAGGGTTGTGCTCCTTCTTGCAAGTCTATGGCACAATCATATGGTTGGTGCTCCGGTAGCATATCAGCATTATTCTTTTGAAACACATCTTGAAAATCTTTATATTGCTCCAGTATACTTGTTGTCGAAATCTTTTCTTCGCTGGTTGGAGTCACATAAATGACAAACGGTGTACCTTCTTTGGACGATCTTACAAATGCTTCATTCTTAATAAATAAAAAGTTTTTCGATTCGGTCTTCAGAATCAGCTTATTCTCAAAACGCTCTATCGAAATGCTATCTTCAGAATCAATTCATTACAGATTAATAAACTGTATATCAAGAATAATAGGACTTGATGGAGTCTTCATAATATTGAAGATAATATAACTACTATGATTCTTAAATGCTATTTCTATAGGTTCTGATTCATGAGTGATACTACCAGATAGTAAAGGCTGTCTATCTATGACTTCTATATAAATAGATTTAGGTTTCCGTACTAGAGGGATCTTATGATGTTTAGCATATTCTTCATCTAAGAAACAAGCAGATGCTCCTGTTTTAAGCTTCTGAGGACCAAAAAACAAAGGGATTGTAAAACATAGGGTAGGTTGGACAGAGAAGGAGGAACTTGATGGTTGTTGCAATTTTTGACTGTCCAGCTGCACGGTTCCTATTGTGGCTGTGCATTTTTGTTTTCTTGAAAAAACGTGCCTCTTATCTTGATAATGCGTCGATTTTGCTTCTTGGGGCAATTTCCAACCTTGTGGCCTTCTTCACCGCAATATAAGCATAGTCCTTCCTCCATGCGCTGCTTCTTCTCTTCTAGAGTGAGGGATTTGACACGTACCGCATCAATTTGCATGTCGTCCGTCTCAGAATGTGAATTCAAACTGCTTGCTGACATGGTTGAGGCGTGACGAGTCACATGTTGTCTTGAGCGTTGGTCTTGGCGACGCTGAAATAGGCGGTTGTCACACTTCACAACTTGGCTAATGGCTTTGTTGAGCGTTCGTGGATCAGGAAGAGATAATAGCAAATCCTTCACATCATCCCTCAAACCCCAATAAAATTGACTTGTCAATGCTTCTTCATCCCAGTTGATGTCACATGCTAATTGTTTGAAGTCTGATGCATAAACTGATGCAGAGCGTGTCTCTTGTCGTAGTGATCGAATCTTTGTTGTAGCCCATCGAGCCTTGTCATGCTCGCCAAATGCTTCTGCAAACGCTTCCAAAAAAGTTTCAAAGTTGTTCAAAATTGATGATCCCTTCTCGAATAAAAGAGCAAACCATGATAGAGCCTGCCCCGTAAGTAGGGTTCCAACCAGTCCAACACGTGACTCCTCTGTTGGATAGCGTTCGGGCTGTAAAATTGTTATTAACCTGATTTGATTGACAAAACCTCGAAACTTGGAGCGTTGTCGTGTTGTGGTTCAGCTACTATGTGAAAAAATTGTACATGTATATTTAATGTACAATTTACTACATAACTAAATGAAAGTCATATCAGTAGATTTTATTGGTTATAGGATATGATTAGGTTGGTAGTTTAGAAAGGATCTATTAAAAGGATTATTATTAAGGTTTATACAACCTTATTTTTTTTTTTAGTAGTGACTTTTGAAGTTAATTTTATATTGATAGTAACTTATATATATCTTAAGTCACCTTTGTTAGACATTGGTGATCCTTAAGATCTTAGTTTATTTCTTTTATTTGGTGCTTAAAGCACCAAGTATGTAAATCTTATAAGAAGAAGGGTTAGAAAAGAGTTTTTAGTGTAAAAGGGTAGTTTGGCTATCCATGTAGATGAATAGAGGTGGATGATAGAAATCTCTATTCTAATTGGCCAAAAATCATGCCCAATGGGCTTCAAGGAGGCTGCCCGAGGGTTTATTAGGAGTTAGGGTTTGTTTTTCGAAGAGAGTTGAACATCAGAGGCTTAGGTCATCAGGTTTAGGTTTTTGGGTATGGTTTAGGTGCAAATCTTGCATGATTTGGACTTTTAATGAAGAAGTTATAGGCGCTCAAAGTTAGGA